>SNQJ01S0022047.1:239092-255809 GCA_010110895.2 Picea sitchensis | reverse complement strand
TGGAAGCAAACACTAGGCTAGATAGCCAAACAAAGGGTAGTGCATCTTTCCCCAAGGATAACGCACCAACAAGAGCTAATCAGATAGTCCAAACCCTAACCAAGAGATAGTCCAAGCCAAACGTGATATGCTAGTTGCAGCAACTGCAATGGCAGCTCTCTTCCAAACCTGTGCACAAAACTGGGCACTGCAGTGCGCACAAGTGCTGCTCTGCAATTCTGAGACTGCCCTGCCAGAATGAAGACTGGCCTCCTGTATTTATAGTAATTCTGGCTAACTGCCTGGGCCCACTTCTCATTCTGGGTATCTGTCTGTTCAGTATATATTATTTCTTATGGTCGACTTCTTCTTTTGGAGGCTAATAACCTAATACAAGTTATCTTCTGGAGCCGACAAGTCTTCTAGGGTTATTAGCCAACTCATTAGGGTTTCTTCTTGCTTCCCGAAATATCCTATTCTTGTCAGGTTTACATGTGGAGGTAAATACCTCCCACAACTACCATAATATCAATAGTATGTACTACCAACATAGGAAACTTGAACTCTATTTTGCCTTTGCTATTATCGAACAAACCATTGGAGGGTATCTCTATGAATTTTGTTGTGGGATTGTTGATGACCAAGAAAGGACGTGATTAATTTTTGTAGTCCTGGGTTGATTCAACAAGATGTTACTTTGCATGGAAACCATTAATGGTCATGATGCCACTGAATTATTCTTTATATATGTATGGCTACATTTCTCACTACCAAGTTCAATTGTGTGATAAAGATTCAAAATTATCGGGAAAATCTTGGATGACACTATGGGAAAGAATGTTGAAATATTGTAACTTGGAAGAATATTCTAATTATATTTGAGTTTTTATTTTATAGATGAAATCCCCTTTTATATTCTAATTATATTGTAACTTGGAAGAATATTCTAATTATATTTGAGTTTTTATTTTATAGATGAAATCCCCTTTTATATTCTAATTATATTGTAACTTGGAAGAATATTCTAATTATATTTGAGTTTTTATTTTATAGATGAAATCCCCTTTTATGGATTGATCAAGTTGGGTCTTGTATAAGATCAAATCCCCTTTTGTGGATTGGTCAAATTGTATTTGTATAGTGGTATTTGTAAAGTCGGCCCCTAGTAATAATAAAGTGGTTTTAGCCACTTCTAGGAGAAGTCGGCTCAACCAAGTGAGGAGACACAACCCTAGCGCCATCTCGCAGTTGTATTTGTATGTGAGGTTTGTGTCTCATTTGTACACACTCACTCATCTAGTGTGCATATCTTGAAGGCAGTCACAGTTGCAGGAGGAAGGAGAAGAGATGCGCATGCTCAATATTGGTCTGTCTTTGGTGTTTTGGTTTTAGTCTTGGCAATCTATTATTGAGGAAGTTTTTGCTGGGTTTTCTCCCCCATGAGGGTTTCCCAGGATAAAATGTTGCGTACCTTGTGATTGTGTTTCTTTTAGTGATCCTCTTTATACTGTGTTTTGGAAATGCATTAAATGCTCATGTAATTTGGAAATAACCTAAGAACAATAGTAAAAGCTTAACATGGTATCAGAGCTTGACTGAATAGAGCATATTTGACTTGGTGTCTTAACGTTTCTGTAGCCGTACAAGAAAATTAGGGCTTTTTACTGAAGAAGAATTTTTGACCAAAAACCATCTTGAGAAGTGCGCCTTGCCCTAGCGCATCTTTTGACAATGTGAGTGAACTTTTTCAGTGGTTGGATTCTTTGGAAAGTCAAACCTTAGTTTTGATTGATACCAGAAAACGAGAAAACCAGGAAACTAGAATCAGTACGAGAAGCAGCAATTCAGAAGTGCGCAAGTCCAGTTTCAGTGGGTAAAATTTGGATTTTTCAAAAACAGTCAGCTCTAGCAAGCTTGCCTTAGCTCAACGCATCTCTTGGTAAGCTCAGTTTCATTTTTTGAGCACTTTCATTTTTTGGTCATTTTCTTAGCTCCAGGTCAAGATGTTTGCAAGTGCCAAGCTTGTTGACAAGTTAGAAGATGTGGAAAATTTCCGTGCCTGGAAGCACAAAATTGGACTCATTCTTGAATAGAATGACCTTGCAAAATTCATAAAAGAAAATGTACCGAAACCCGAAGAAAATGCAACTAATGTGAAGTACAAGAAGGATATGATTAAGGCTAAAAGGATAATTGTAGACTCCATTAAATACCACTTGATCCCTCAAGTGTTTTCGAAGAAAACTCCAAAAGATATGTTTGATGCCCTAACCAGAATTTATGAAGGAAGGAACATCCACTGGAAGATGAACTTGAGAACCCAACTCAAGAATACAAAGATGCAAAAAGGAGAAACAGTTCAAGACTATTTCTTTAGGGTTTCTCAATTCGAGGAACAACTAGAGGCATTTGGAGACAACTTAGATGAAGATGAACTCGCGATGACAACTCTTAATGGTCTGACAAGACCTTGGGATGCCTTCATCCAAACTATTTGTGCAAGAAAAGAGAAACTCCAATTTGACAGTTTATGGGAAGAATGTGTTCAAGAAGAAGCAAGAGTGGCGAACCGAGAAGCCGTTCTATTAAGAGATGAAGATCAAGCCCTAGCTCCTCATGCTAAGGGTGGAAAGGGAAAGTCTCATTTTCAAAAGGAGACTCATTTTCATAAAGAATCTCACTCTCCAAAGAGATTCCAGAAATATCATAAGGGTCAAAGAAAGGAAAAAGATTTCTCCTCCTACCAGTCTTATCATTGTGATAAGATGGGACACATTGCTAAGAATTGTCTTGCTAGAAGAGAAGAATACAAGAGGAGAAATAACAAAAGACACCATGCCCATGCAGCTGAAGATGATGAGCCACCCAAGAAGTTAGCCAAAGAAGAGATTGAAGAATATGTTTTGTTTTCCGCTCTCTCAGGACCTGTGACATCTGGAGAGGATACTTGGCTCATAGATAGTGGTGCCTCTAAGCACATGACAGGTCAGAAGAACACTCTCTCCAGCCTTATAGAAAAGGACTGCCCCCAAAAAGTTTCACTTGGAGATGATTATCAGTACCCTATCAAAGGAATGGGAGAAGCCACCTACAAACTTGATTCAGGAACTCTGATGAGAATGAATGACGTACTCTATGTACCAGGTTTGAAAAAGAACTTACTTTCTATTTCAACCCTAGATAAGAAAGGTTTCAGTGTTGCATTCATAGATGGTGAAGTTCGTATGTGGTCTAAAGGAAAAACTATAGAAGATGCAGTTGTTATTAGAATAGAAGAAGGTGGTTTGTACAAGTTCAAGGGTCACTCAGATGTAGGCTTGACTCACTCTACTGAAAGTCCTTGTGAACTTTGGTATAGAAGGCTAGCTCACATCAACTACAAAGCCTTACCATATGTAAGAAAGGTAGTTACAGGTTTACCATAACTAAAAGTTGATCATGAAGGTGTATACAAGGGATGTGCACAAGGAAAGAACATAAAGAATCCTTTTCCAAAGAGCGACAATAAAGCAGAAGGAATCTTGGAACTTGTCCACTCAGATGTATGTGGTCCAATGCCATCAACCTCTCTAAGCGGGTATGTATACTATGTATCCTTTATTGATGATTACTCTCGTAAGACTTGGGTTTATTTCTTGAAGTCAAAAGATGAAGTTCTTGGAAAATTCAAGGAATTCAAAGCCTTGGTAGAAATCCTCTCCGAAAGGAAAATGAAGATACTTAGGTCAGACAATGGAGGATAGTACACTTCTAATGAATTTAGAAGCTTTTGTAAAGATGTCGGGATTAAGAGGGAGCTAACCACTCCCTATAATCCTCAACAAAATGGTGTAGCAGAAAGAAAGAATAGAACGGTTATGGAAGCAGTAAAGACTATGATTCACGATCAAGATCTTCCAATGCACTTGTGGGCTGAAGCAGCAAGAACAACAGTATATGTCCAAAACAAATTATTCCATAGTGCACTTGGATTCGAAACTCCCGAGGAAATGTTCATCGAAAAGAAGCTAGAAGTAAGCCATCTCAAAATATTTGGTTGTCCAGTATTTGTACACTTCCAAAAGAAAAGAGAACTAAGTTGGATCCTTCAGGAAAGAAGGGAATATTTGTTGGACACTATGAGGTCTCTAAGGCCTTCAGAATTTACATACCAGGTTACCATCATATTGAGATCAACAAAGATGTAACCTTTGATGAAGATGCAACAGTCAAAAGATCAAGGAAATGCCAGCTTGAAGAAGTATATGAAGAAGAACTTGTAGCTCCCAGAGTTGCAGAACCCGTAAAGAAAGTTGTAGTTACCCTTGATGATGAGATTCTAGAAGATCATGACATGATAGAATATCAAGAACCTCCCCGTATGACTATCTCTCACAAGAGGAAGCCAACTTGGGCTAGAGAAATTATTCAGGCTGCAGAGAAGTATGGTGCCCCAAAAGGAACCATGAGACAAATCAAGAAGCCTAAGCCATTCTCCAGCTATATGGCCTTGATGTGTGATCTCGTAGAGAAGGAACATACCTGCTTTGAAGAAGTCGTTCAGAATAAAGAATGGATGGACGCCATGATAGACGAATACCAGTCCATTATGAAGAATGATGTATGGGAAGTAGTTCCCATACCAAAGAACAAAGATGTGGTATCTTCCAAGTGGATATACAAAATAAAACATGCAACAGACAAAAGTATTGAAAAACATAAGACAAGATTTGTGGCTCGTGGATTTTCTCAAAAGGAAGGTATTGACTATGAAGAAACATTTGCTCCTGTAGCCAGATACACTTCTATCATAACCATCATAGCTCTTGCAGCCAAAATGAAGTTGAAGTTGCACCAGATGGATGTGAAAACAACTTTCTTAAATGGTGTTATTGAAGAAGAAGTGTATATAGAACAACTGCAAGGGTTTGAAGTTGAAGATATAAAGATTCATGTCTGCAGGTTGAAGAAAACTCTGTAGAGGTTGAAGCAAGCTCCTAGAGGTTGGTATGGCAGAATTGATAGTTTCCTGACAAGCTTGGGATTTACCAAGAGTAAAGCTGATCCTAACCTTTACTTCAAGGTTATGAATGATGAGCCGATTATATTGCTACTATATGTGTATGATTTATTCTTGACAGGAGAAGAAAATCTCATCACAGATTGGAAGAAGAAGCTCGCTGTAAAATTTGAGATGAAATACCTAGGCCCAATGCATTATTTCTTAGGTCTTAAAGTTTGATAGAGCCCAAAGAAGATCTTCCTTAACCAAGGGAAGTATGCAGTTGAAATATTGAAGATATTTGACATGTTTGAATGTAAAGCCATGAACACACCCATGGAAACGAATTTGAAGCTCTTGGTTGATACTTCGTCAGAGTTGGTTGATGCTACTCTATATAGACAAATTATTGGATCGTTGATGTATCTGATGAATACCAGGCCAGATATATGCTTTGGTGTGAACAGCTTGAGTCAGTATCTGGTGGAGCCCAGATGTTGTTCACCTTGTAGTTGCAAAGCATGTGATGAGATACCTTAAGGGTACATTGGATAATGACCTCTATTATATTGGAGATCATGACTTCAGACTGTATGGTTATACAGATTCAGATTGGGCTGGAAGTGCTTCAGACAGAAAGAGCACTTCAAGATGTTGTTTCAGTTTGKGGTCAGCCATGACTTCATGGCAAAGCAGGAAGCAATCTGGTATTGCTCACAACACGACAGAGGCAGAGTACATTGCAGCATGTTCTGCTAGTTGTGAAACCATATGGCTTCGGAAGTTGTTGACAGGTCTGTTCGATCTGGAGATGGAAGCCATCATGATTCTATGTGATAACCAGAGCTGTATAAAGATGACGGAGAACCCAATGTTCCATGATAAGTCAAAGCACATAGAGATTCGGTACCACTACATTCGTGATATGGTGTAGAGGGGAGCTGTAAAGCTTCAATATGTTGGCACATATGAATAGGTTGTAGATGTGTTGACTAAGCCTCTGTCTCGTGTGAAGTTTGATTACTTTCGAGACAAACTTGGTATTGTTCGAAAGGACCTCCCTCGAAAGGGGGAGTGATGCTGATGACACTATGGTATCCTGACCAACAACGGGTAACTCTGTTAGGATTTTATATCCTAGGGGACTGATCATCCTTGGGCAGATCCCGAAGGTTCGGTAAGGACGGTCTGTCAGAGTACCTGTGCATGTATATGCAGGCTGTGGTCAGTAGCGGTACCTCAGTTAGGATTTTATATCATAGGGAATCTTATGATTTCTGGGTAGATCCTGAAGGTCCGGTAAGGATGGTCTGTCAAAGTACCATGTGGTAGCTTGTTAGGATTTTATATCCTAGGGAATCTTATGATTCCTGGGCAGTTCCTGAAGGTTCGATAAGGACGGTCTGTCAGAGTACCACACATGTTGTTGATGCACCTGCCTCATTTTGTTGCAACATGTTGATGATGTTGTTGTTCTAGCTTCGTGCTGTTGATGATGTTGTTTTTCCTAGCTTCGTGTTGTTGATGATGTTGTTGTTCCAGCTTCGTGCTATTGATGTTGATGATGAAGTTACTCCAGCTCCATGCTGTAAACGATGATGATATTGATGATGAGAAAAACTTCCGATGATTTATAGATGTGCCAGTCAGTGTTCCAGATGTTGATGATGATGCTGCCCTCTCGTCCTCTTGATGATGTTGTATTGAGTCATGTCAGTAGAATACCCTTCTCGTTAGTGTTGAAATATTGTAACTTCGAAGAATATTCTAATTATATTTGAGTTATTATTTTATAGATCAAATCCCCTTTTGTGGATTGATCAAGTCGGGTCTTGTATAAGATCAAATCCCCTTTTGTGGATTGGTCAAACTGTATTTGTATAGTGGTATTTGTAAAGTCGGCCCCTAGTAATTATAAAGTGGTTTTAGCCACTTCTAGGAGAAGTCGGCTCAACCAAGTGAAGAGACACAACCCTAGCGCCATCTCACACTTGTATTTATACGTGAGGTTGGTGTCTCATTTGTACACTCACTCACTCATCTAGTGCGCATATCTTGAAGGCAGTTGCAGTTGCAGGAGGAAGGAGAAGAGAGGCGCATGCTTAGTATTGGTCTGTCTTTGGTGTTTTGGTTTTAGTCTTGGTATTGCATTGGCAATCTATTATTGAGGAAGTCTTTGCTGGGTTTTCTCCCCCATGAGGGTTTCCCAGGATAAAATGCTGCGTACCTTGTGATTGTGTTTCTTTCAATGATCCTCTTTATACTGTTGTTTTGGAAATGCATTAAATGTTCATGTAATTTGGAAATAACCTAATAACAGCAGTAAAAACTTAACAAAGAATGGCTATGAAGATGAAACAATCTACAAATTTCATCCCCAGACAAATGGGCAAACTAAAGTTATAAACAAAATTTTGGTACAGTTTTTGAGAGGCTATACTGAAAAGCAACCAATGTCGTGGGATGAACAATTATATACGTTCTGCGTGCTTATAACAATCAAAAGCATTCAATGTCGTGGGATGAACAATTAGTATAATTCTCCGTGCTTATAACAGGCAGTACATTCTTCCACCCAAAAATTACCTTTTGAAGCTTACTTTGGTTATTTGCTATCATCACCTTTTGATGTTCTCTATAGGCAACACGAGAAGAATGAGCAAGAAATGCAACAGAAAGCAAGCAAAGCAAACAAATTCATTGACACAATGATTTGTGAATTGTCCTGGATATTCTACTGGACAGTTTGTCACAAGAACTCTTAAATGCTATTGCAAATACTGTGAGGTTATACTATATTATGCAATGATTGCTTATGATTAAAATGTAAGATAAGACACTTACTACACAAAATATTGAAATGAACTGAGAATACAAGAGAAAAGCTACCTTAGTAAAAATAGAGCACACCAATAACACATTGAGTGCAAGATGGACCCTTGGAAACCTGATATGCGAAAACCAGTGAGAGAATACGGATCGTGATTTGCTCTTTTCTTCTCAAATTAAAATGCAAGATACAAACAAAGATTGTCTCAGTATGGAGTATGGTAACACATTATGGCCTGTGATTGGTTGCAACAGAGTCTTCTTCTTAATCTTTTCTACTCTAATACACCACTCCTTTATTATGTTCAACAGTTACCATTCCACTTTTTGCATTGCTATTTGTAAGTATTTTTCTATAAATATAAGACTTATTTTTCAAAAAAATATCTGCATGAAAGACACTGTATGACACCTGCTGATGTCTCTGGGTCCCATGTGCCCAAATATTGCTCCTTAATTTCTCCTATGTTTGTCAGGCATTATTCGTAGCAAGGATAAGGTTTAAATGGTTATTGCTTAGCTATCAATGCTATTTTTGTCCTATGTAATTCATGTGAATAACCTAAAGATGTGTTGGAGCTGAATCAGTTGGGCCTGCATCTACTTTTGTGTTGTGTTTTGTATAAATGAATGGGGTTTAATGGCTAATGCCTAGTTATTCTTTTTTTTTGGGATGGATGATTCAGTGACGTATTCTTTCTTCTATTTCTACATTGTCTTTTTTGGAGTTGGTACTGTGCTATCAGAGCAAAATTTGGTCAGCATTGATTTCTGGAGGATGGAATTATACACTAATGTGGTTTAGAAGATGCTGACATTTTGCTTTTATGGAGGCTTTCAACTTTATATATGTTTTAGAGATGATCTTACAGCCCAGCTTCTATGGTCATTTAAGAGAGCTCAATTGTGGCTTCAACCTTGGAGGGTTTGTGGGTTTTGAGAGAACGACCAATGATAATATATGAAATATATAATTCAGGCTGTAGGCAATTGTTTTTGAGTTTGAATTTCAAATTTCAATGCCTTTTACCAATTTTGGTAAAACTTTGTATGTTTGAGTGGAGGAGAACTGAGAAGTTTATGGTCCTTTCGATGCAGCTGTTATTATGAAGATAAGAAATGTGTGGAGAGATTCTCTTAGCAGAAATCTTTTGTGTGATGCATGAGGATTCTGTGAGGAAATTCTGGAACATAATTGTTTTTGTTCTGCATTGTAAAATATGTACTTATAAATTTTGGAGCCTGATCAGATGATCCTTGGAAGTTTGTTTTGTATGTATTTGTCATTGATGTTATATACAGTTGTACAGAGTGATGTAACTGTATCTAAAGAGTATTTATTCAAGAAAAGTTGCTGCATGTAGCTGAGAAAATTTATTGAATAAGCATGGCTGTAGATTCTTTATTTTACACAGCTGCTTATATTTTCTGGACTTTATACAACCTGCTGAATGTTTTATAAAAAAAGAATCTGCAGCTTCTGAAATTATTGGATCTTTTCAGTCGACATGGATAGCCTTTTTGAGGCTCTTAACTATCTCATAATTGTCTGGTTTATTTCAGTCTGGATGGATTGTAAAATACTAGGTTATGCCAGTGGAGGTAGTTCATTATAGGTGAATAGAACTTCTACTATGGAGGTTGTGTTGTAAAGTTGTTGTCATGGTTGGAGCTTATATCTTGTTGACTATGTGGCCCTTTCATTCTTGCTGGGAGACAGTACATTTCTTACAGACATACACCTTGAATGAAGTAAAAGAGTACCTGCTAGATCCTGAATTTGGGCTTCTAGTTAGAACTGATCAATTAAGCTGCATGGTCTCTTAGTTATAGGTTAAGCAGAGAGTTGAATAAGATAAGTTAAGATAATTTTATTAATGTGCAACAAATGACCACAAAAGTAGGTCAATGGGACTAAAATATACATTCAGTGCAAGTATAATCATTAATGTGGGAGTGCAAAAGCAACTCCTCGTAATGCGGAAAGCAAGCTAAAGAAAAAGCGCAGCATAAATAAGTATCTAACTAAGCACAGATGACCTATGCATTAATTGCATAATGGAAGTTTATTATTGTAATGTATGTTATGGTATATAGTAATATACATAGAGTGGCTGGCATGTGAAATCTGAGTTTGGGAGCATATTCTGTTAAAGAATATATTTAGAATTCTATATGCTTTTAATGTATCTAGCTCTTACTTTATGGGCTTATTAAGATGTAATGTTGACTTCAAAATTTAATGAGTGGATGTTAATGTAATGGGCCATCAAGATTTAGTTGACTAGAAGATGGATGATTACCTAGACTAGGCTTATACTGATACAATTTTCTCTGTGCACTACCCTTATTATATAACTATTTTCAATGCGAAAAAAAATTCTTATGTATAAATAATTAAAATACTATCTTTTTGAACTTGTTCAAGACAACTTTGAGATGTGTTTTTTTATTTTTTATTTTTTTCCATTGGAGAATCTTGCATAACTGAAGTGACTTGAAAATGTTTCATTGCCAGTGCAGTATACTAGAGATATTTATTATTTACAGAGTTTTGTGTGCAGTAAACTACTGTTGACATCCTGGCCTGGTTTATAATTATGTCCAGATTTAGTTTGCTCATTCTGAATCTACAGTGATTATCATTTTTTAAATGCTATAGCTTTGTATTTACTGGTTTTCTTAAAATTTTGTATTGTTTGTTCTCTTATTAAATAATCTTATTAGAAGTTTGAATTAGAAACTTGTTAATTTTTTGTTGTGGCAAGTTGTGATGGATGATGTAATAGTTGATTCTGTTTAGTGTTATAGTTCTTTGCAAGTACTTGCAAGTTGAAATATGTGCCAAGTCAATTTGGCTCCTGGCTGAAACGAAGTTGAGTTCACTTGATGAGTGATAAGTTGGTCAAACCCACCATGACTTGGTGAGTTTACCAAAGACTTGGAGAGTGTAGGAAAACTTGCTGGGTCTGTAGCAAAAACTTGGCCTGCCATGAATGATAAGGAAAAATGCTAAAAGGAAAGCAATCATGCCTGGTGTATTTCTTCTTGTTACTGATGCCATGGTTCATTATCCATGGAGTTTGGAGTCTATAGTATATAGATATAAATTTTGAAACTTATTTACAGTAAACAATTTGAAGTATATGTAAAATTGCACTTTTGCCTGTTGAACACTAATAATTTTACATGCAATTATGTTTACTTTCATGCCTATGAAATGAATTCTTCATGGAATAAAAAACGTCAAATTTACTTTTGTGAGAACTTGAGAAATTTTCAAGATTTCTTATTTGCCAAGTTTTATGCTGAGTTTTTCCAGAGCCAATTCACACTCTTGCTCTTTTTCTTTTCTGAGTTGTTCCGAATTCCCTCCCGTGAATTTGAATCTGGTAATCAGTAACATATATCTTTTCAGTCTTTTGGAATTGAAGATTGATGACATTTTTCTAATATCAACATTTTCATCTGTGCTTTGTTCTAGATCAACTTACATTTTTCTCATGTTGTGTTGACATAATTGCCATGTTTGTTCTTTGATTTTTGCAGAAATCATTGAAAACCGAGTATCTTCTGTGGCAAATTTTTAACATTGAGAAGGATATCGAGAGAAATGAAAGAGAGCTTGAAGTGGAGAAAGAAAACCTTGACAATGTGTCAAAATCACTAGAGAATTTTGAACTTCAAATCAAGGATAAGAAAAAAGAGCAGGCTGCATATCTCAAAGAGGTCTTGCTTTATGAAAAGAAGACAGCAAAGAAAAAAGTTGAACTCGATAAGAAGGTTAGTCAACAATGGGTTTAAATTCTATAGTTATTTGCCAATGCTAAATGGAAAATGCATATTTGAAGCATTATAAAATAGTAAGTATCTCTATGAATTTGTGTTGGCACTGTTACCTCCCAGACCTGCACTCAAAGATATTCAAAGTCTCAAAACCAAGTGCAACCCTAGACGCACTTAGGAAGGTTGCCCATTGTCACCACAGTCCGCAACAACTCTTCCTCTCACTTTAGGCCGGCTCTCCTATGGCACAAGGGGGGAATCCGTAGGAAAGGTGTAAGATAAATTTTAGAAATATATGGGATGGTGGACAAAGGTCAGTGCCTATCAATTCGTTGATGCAGTCAAGAGTACATTCAATAGGGTTTGAATATTATAGAGAAGACAGAATTAATCCATACACTGATGTGCCATAATTTGTTTTGACACTGTTACCTCCCAAACCTGCACTCAAAGATATTCAAAGTCTCAAAACCATGTGCAACCCTAGAGGCACTTAGGAAGGTTTCCCATTGTCACGATAGCAACTCTTCCTCTCACTTTAGGCTGTCTCTCCTCTGGCACAAGGGGGGAATCCCTAGGAAAGGTATGAGATAAACTTTAGAAATAGATGGGATGGTGGACCAAGGTCAGTGCCTAAAGGCTAATACCTATCAATTGGGTTATGCAGTCAAGAGTACATCCAATAGAGTTTGAATATTATGGAGATGTAATTAAGCTATACACTGATGTGCCATAATTAGTCCAAAACATATATTTTAGGTTATACAAGAGTAAGTGAGAGCCCTTATACAAGATGCACCATTACAACCTTGAAATTACAGCCAAAATAATGTGCAACGATTAAAGCATGAAGGAACCACTATAACATAAAGCCAAAGATGAAGTAGACAAAGTCGGACAGCCTTCTATTGAATGAAAATCCCAACAGTGCATCATGTCTCCAAATCTGATTTCATTACAAGATTAGAAGGGCTATAATGTGCCACATCCAATCTGAAATTACAGCAGAAAATACCTCAAAATTCAAAGTTACATGAAGGATTAGGGAGGGTTACAACCTCACACACTAATCTCTTCTTATTGGAGTACAAATACCCTTCTACAAAAGGCTATTGCAGCAGAAAAACAATGGTAATCCTTGCATAAATCTTAGTCATCCATAAAAAAGAGGAGAGAGATGGAAAACCTCACATGTGAACTTGCCCCTTGACTTTTTCCTCCCAATAGATATTCAACTAATCTTGGACGGGTTTTCCCATTAATCCAACCATACCATAGCAAAAGAGAGCTCTCTTTCTGTAATAAAAATGTTCCTCAATCACTTTACAAACTAAAATGCCTAAGTTCCTTCTAGATCCACAATTTGTTCCAAGAAATAATAATAAAATATCTTGAAAAGGGACTGTTTTAACTTCTTCGACCATGTCATGTATTTTGAATGGGTCCCTTTTGCCATTTGTCATCTCTAAGATAACAATGCCCTCTTTGATAGTAATTCTTCCTCAAAACATGCTTTAGTAACTTCATTATACCTCTTCTCTGCTGGGCACTCCTCTATCAGTGTGTAACCTCTTTATTAAATATGAAACAATAAGTGGAATTTTCATGGATCCCCTAATGTGAGGCGCTCCCTCAAACTATTTGCATTTTGACGATAAAATATCATTTAAAACTCTTGGATTAGTGGAGCCCTCTTCTTCAAGGTAACCCTCTCCTTGATATATGTGCACTCAAGTACCTACCAAGCTTCCTTATAGAAGAGTGTTCCTCTTGTTAATAATATCATCCACAACTTTGGAAACAACACCTCCATCTATCTCGTTTACATACTGAAAAAACATACAAAGGTGGCAGTATGACCTCACAAAAGTAGTGCCCTGTTGCCGTCCTTATACACACTTGCAAACGTGAGCTAAGTCCAACTCACTTAGTGTGTCCTTGGAGGCACAATGCCTAGGTTGAAAGCCCATTGTCACCTCGACTTGAACCTCTTCCGTCTAGGCTTACTCCTAGGGAAGCTAAGGGGGGTAGACCCTAGTTACTAGATGAAATTAAAAGTTGAATTCTAGGAGTTGATTTTAATTAGTTAATGGTTTGGGGGGAATCTAGCCTATATGAGAGGCAAACAATGCAAAGTGCAATTATTCAATGCAAAGGCAAACCCCTTTTCTAAGACAACTAAGACTAGTGCCTAAGGTTGGGTAAGGGGTCAACTAAAGTTAAAGGAGTTTAGAATCTACAAAAGGTTACAACAAGATTACAAAAGAATGACGTCACAAGATTTACAATTAAAACTAGATACAACTAAAAGAGATGAACAATTATCTACAAATCTAAGAATGTCTAAAGATACATCAAAGATACAATTATACAACTATGGACAAGAAAAGAAACAAGCACTAACTTGATTGCTTGATTATGCAGGGAAATAAAGATTGCTCAAAGGAAAAGATCACACCAACACATCAAGCCAACAAACCCAAACATAGAGTGCCTCCACAAGATGCGCAACTCTAAGGGGCTGCTGCTTCAATGGCATCCACAAGTACACAACAACAAACCCAAACAATGAAGTTGCCTCCAAAGGATGCACAACTTCAAGGGGTTAAGCCAATAAAGCAAAACACAACTCAAAATTAAACGACAATGCTCAAAAGAAAGCCTCCAAGGGCAAGGGCGCAACATCAGTTCACTTAGTTAACATCCACAAGTGCTTAAAGTAAATTGCGTGAAAAGTAATGGAATTGACAAGTGCTTGCAAGATGTATTAAGAATGAACCATAAAGATATGTAAATGAAAGTGCCGCAAGGTTGTAGTGGATTAATTAGGATTATTAAGTTGTTAAGAGTATGAATCCTAAACTAAGTGACAACCCCAAAACTCTCCTCGCTTGTACCAAATAGTTTCTGGGTGCTCAATAAGTGAGGCAAACAAGCCCCCACCCTAGCTCCATAGATCAACCCAAGAAAATAAGTACTCTCGGGAAGGACGCCAAGCGCCGTGAGATCGTCCCTGATCTAGCACCTCCCGTTGCTTCCTTACAATTCTCGTTTTAGATGGCAAAGTTGGGTCAGTAGAAGGTGACCTATTAAAACTAGTTAATTTTAGAGCCTAGGAGACTAAGGTGTATTAAGTTAGTTGTGGTTAAGTCACTGCAATGTAGTGCTTGTAAAAGAAGTGTGCTTGCAAATGAAAGAAAAGTACTTAGCAAAAGTGTATAACTTGAAAGAGCATGAAGTACTTGAAATGAAACTTGCAAGAATTAGAATATTAAACCATAATGCTCATAAGATTGCAAGACATAAAGTAAAGTACTTGTAAAGAGATAAACTTGAAAGCAAAGTACTTGAAGTAAATATAACTTGCAATGAAATAGAAAAACAAGATGAGCACCATAGACTTGTTATGCCTCCATGGGCCTACACTAGCATATGATTACTTCATTACTTAACATAAACCATCATTGAGCATAAAAATGAAAAACAACCATAACTAGTCTAACCTTACGATTTTGGGGGTTGGCAAAGCCAAACACACTCCAAGGTGTAGGCAAACAAGATAAAGAAAAATGCTTGTAAATAAAACTAAGTTGAGCAAACCTCAAACAATGGCACAAGGTGGAGGCAAGCCTTCCTTTGTTGTGCCAAGGTGGGTTGAAAGGAAACTAAACTAATAACAAAAACTTAAATTGCAGCAAGAAAGCCTCACGATTTAGGATGGTTGGCAAAGCCAAACACTTTCCTAGGTGTAGGCAAAGAAACTGAAAACTTGCAGAAAATTAATTTTAGGAGAAGTGCAAGCCCTTGGTTACTCTTTGGGGGCTTTCTTACAATGAAAATATAAGAGATAAGTGTTGGGTAAATATGCACCCCAACTTAGGAGGTTATTGCTGATGTTTTAAGGCCCCAAGTGGGCTATTCCTCCTTGTTTTCTGTCAAAGACCTACAAAACCAACAAGTAAAACTTGTTGGAAAACTGCAGAAAACGACTGAAAACCTTGCAGAATTTTTTTGTTATGATACAACAAAAATATAAAGTGAAATATAGCAGTAATTGTAGTTGATTTTGATCTACTTCAGCACACAAATCTACCCTTAAACACATAAATCAGAACAAAATAACATAACCAAAATTATTAGAGGAAATAAGATGTAACTGAAAAAAACAACTTCCAAATCTGAAGTTGCTCGTACTCAACCCTTAGCAACTTGCAAGCAAATGAGACAAAGCTACAAGACAAAGAAGGAGGTAAGTAGATTCCAAAACATCCACAAAATACTTTGAAGAAGAAAAGAAACTACTATACTAAGATCTAGAGCAATACTACTATAGATCTATCCAAGCAAAATACTTTGCTTGGATCTTCTACTCTAATCTATAAGCTAAAAACTCAAAGAAANATTCCAAAACATCCACAAAATACTTTGAAGAAGAAAAGAAACTACTATACTAAGATCTAGAGCAATACTACTATAGATCTATCCAAGCAAAATACTTTGCTTGGATCTTCTACTCTAATCTATAAGCTAAAAACTCAAAGAAAACACAAATACAAGTCACCTCCAATAATGTCCAAAACCAAGCACCAAGAATACTCCAAATGCCAATGGTTTCTTCCAAAGATTCTTCTATTATGAGCAAGCTTGAGCAAATACTTGCTACAAGCTTGAGAAAAGAGAGAGCAATGTGGGAGAGAGAGAAGAGTGGGAGAGATTTGGGTATAGATAGATGAGAAATGAGGGTGAGAGGGCCTTTATTTATACTTGAGAGGGCAAAGCTACCCCTCTTGGATGAGTTACAAGTGTCACACATCAAGAAATAGTCACTTTTAGGGTTTTGGTAAGTTAGGGTTTTGGTAAATGAGTGAGGGGGTGAGGTGTAAAGGGGGAAAACATCTCTTCCTATGGTCAAACATTAAGTTAGACACCAAGGAGTGCGAATTTAGGGTTTAGGTGGTTGTTTTTACTTAAACTTTTTAATTCCCACATGTCAATTAACTAGGGAACACCACTTTAAGTTGTTGGCTAGGTAAGGGGGGGTCTTTTAAGTGGAAAAATACTTTTCCAACTTAGGAAAAAGTTTAGGAAACCTTTCCCACTCTCTCTCAAACCTTTTTGCTCATTTTACAATTTTTGACTTTT
>SNQJ01S0022047.1:222937-234191 GCA_010110895.2 Picea sitchensis | reverse complement strand
TTCCAATGATGATTGCTTCATTTATGGTTTCTCCTTTAGCCCACATAAGAACTTCTCCATCTATAAAGGCAACTCTGAAGCCTTTCTTTTCTAAAGTTGAAATGGAGAGTAGGTTCTTTGTCAAACCTGGTACATAGAGTACGTCCTTCATCTTCATTGAATTCCTTGAATTCAGTTTGTAGTTTGATTCTCCCACGCCCTTGATGGGATATTGGTAATCATCTCCGAGTGTCACTTTCTGAGAAAACTTCTTTTCTGAAATACAAGAGGGAATGTCTCTTTGACCTGTCATGTGCTTTGATGCACCACTATAAATGAGCCAAGTGTTCTCCCCAAGTGTTACTTATCCTGAGAGGGCCGAGATTAAGACATGGTCTTTGATCTGCTCTCTTATCATCTTTGCGGGTGGCTCTTCATCTTCGACTGCATGGGCATGGTGTCTTTCTATTGTATTCTTTTCGTCTAGCTGGACAAAATTTCGCAATGTGTCCCATCTTGTCACAATGGTAGCATTGTACAGATGGGTAATCTCTTTCCTTACGTTGTCCTTTCTTCTGAAATTTCCTTGGATGAGATTCTTTATGATTGAATTTGTTTGGGGGTTGAGACTCTTTATAAGTCTCGTTCTGGAAGTAGGACTTCTTCCTTTCTCCTTTGGTGTGAGTAGCTAGGGCTTGATCATCATCTCTTTCTAGTAACGCTTCACGGTTAGCTACTCTTGTCTCTTCTTGAATGCATTCTTCCCATAGACCATCAAACTTTAGTTTCTCTGTTCTGGCACAAATCGTTTGGATGAATGCATCCCAAGGTCTTGTGAGACCATTTAGGGATGTCATTACAAGTTTGTCTTCGTCTATAATATCTTCGATTGCTTCTAGTTGTTCTTTGAATTGGGATATTCTGGAGAAATATTCTTGGATTGATTCTCCCTTTTGCATTCTTGTATTCTTGAGATGAGTTCTAAGATTCATCTTCCGGTTTATATTCTTTCCTTCATATAGTCTGTTTAGGGCATCAAACATTTCTTTCAGAGTCTTCTTTGATGACACATAGGGAATCAGGTGATCTTTGATTGAATCTGCAATGATTCTCTTGGCTCTGATTGTGTCCTTTTGGTGCTTTGCCTTTTCTGCAGCATCGACGGGCTCCAGTATTTCTTGTTTGACGAATCTTGCCAGGTCATTCTCTTCAAGAATGAGACCAATTCTATGCTTCTAGGCACACAAGTTTTCCACACCTTCTAGCTTGTCAACAAGCTTAACACTTGAGACATCTTCTACTTGAAGCTGGGAAAATGTTAAAAAATGAAAGTGCTCAAAATCAGTTTCTGAACTTACCAGGAGGTGTGCTTGGCTGAGGCGAGTAGCCTGGTGTGCTTGAATCTTAGAAAATCCAACTTTTACCCCTCCAAACTTGATTTGCGGATTTCTGGACCGGTGCTTCTGGTTTTTTGGTTCCTCTGGTACTTCTGGTACTCTGGTACTTCTGGTACTTTTGGTACTTTGTGAAACTAGGGTTTCACTTTCCGGGAGATTTAGCCATTGAAAAGGTGCGCTGAAGGTGCCAAAATGATCCTTGAGGGAGGGCGCACTTTTCTAGATGGTTTTAGGGCTGAAATACTTCACCAACAAAAAGCCCTAATTTGCATGTACGACAACAGTGACGTTTTTCACTTTTTCTCTTTTGAAAGATGCTCTCTTTAGCTTGGCTCTGAAACCATGTTAATGTTTAAACCATTATTATAGTTCTTTGCATTTCAATGAATAGCAACAGCATAAGATAAGATCACTGAGAAATACACAATCACAAGAGACACATCATTTATCTTGGGAAACCCTCATGGGGAAGAAAACCCAACAAAACTTCCTTATTATAGATAGCCAATACAATGCCAAGAGATAACTCAAACAAATACAAAAAGTCCTCTCCTAAAGATGCACCTCTCTCTCTCTCTCTCTCTTCTCCAACTACAGCTCCGAAACTTGTCTCTCAAATGAACAAGTGAGTGTGTGTCTAAGTGAGGCGCTAACCTCCTTATTTATACAAGTCTGGCACGTGTGGGAGTGTCCTTTCATTGGCAGGGCCGACTTCTTCTCTTGGGTGGTTATAACCACCTTTATTATATTCCGGGGCGTCTTTGATATATTCTGGGGCGGACTTCTTCTTTTGCCTATTACAATTATATTATGACCAATCCGCAAAAGGGGATTTGGTCCTTTTACAATAGCCGACATGATCAATCCACAATGGGGATTGATCCAATGAATAATATATCAAATAATAATAAGATTACACTTTGTAGTTACATTATTTCAACACCTTGATTAGTCACGTGAAGTGACTGAGGGAGTAATGAGTAACCTAGTACAAGTCTTTCCTATGCCATGTGAAGTGGCTAGGTGTGACTGAGACTTCTACCGTGGTCTTGCCTACACCATGTGAAGTGGCTAGGTATGATTGGGACCATGGCATAGCCTTGCCTAAGCCATGTGAGGTGGCTAGGTGTGATTGGGGCTATGGTAGTAGTCTTGTCCATACCATGTGAAGTGGATGGGTGTGATTGGGACTACTAGGAGAGGAGAAACATCATAGCATAGTCGTAAGACTATGGTGGTAGTCTTGCCCATGCCATGTGAAATGGATGGGTGTGATTGGGACTACTAGATGCTTGTTGCGTAGTCGTGAGACTATGGTGGTAGTCTTGCCCATGCCATGTGAAATGGACGGGTGTGATTGGGACTACTAGAAGAGAACATCATAGAAGAATACCTCCCTAGCTAAGAGGGAGTGTAGATGTTTTGGTAGTAGCGAGAGGTATTCCCTCTTGGACAACATTTCTTAGAGAAGAAGAAGATTCCAGAAGTTAAAGGAAGACCATTGAACAGTTGAATAACACCCTGGAAGAGAAGTCGGCCCCAACTAAGTGACTTGAAGGCTGTAAATAAAGTGACGCCTTGCTATATCACTCAAGAAGAATGCACAAGACTGAGGCAAGGAGAAGACGTGCAACAACTGGGGTTGTTTGTGGTTTTGGTGATTTCTCTAGTGCGCTATCTCTAGGAGAGGTGCCCTAGCTTTGTGTGGTGCTGCAGTTGTCTACCCCTGCTAGGGTTTGACAATAAGAGATAAGTTATTGTTATTAAGGTTTCTTCATTATCAATATTTTGCTCTTGTGAATAAGAGCCTGTTCATGGTTGGATTGTATTATCAGAGAGAATCTCTCTAAGAAAAGTTGGCTGGGTTTTTCCCCGGGTTTGGGGTTTTCCCAGGATAAATCTTTGTGTCTTCTTGTGCTTGTCTATCTGCTTATATTTTCAGTATATGGTTATTGAATGTAAAAGATCTAAATACTCTGGTAAATCTATTGCTCTGAAAATTTAAGAAAATCTAACAGAAATGGCGGTACCTGGAATGGTTATTAAACAAGCCATTCAATATTTCAATTAAGTATATCAATTTATTGAACTAAAGGCTGCTCATAATCTAGTTGGAAGATTATTCACTGTGTTTGCCTAATTTTAAGGGAAAAATTATAATTTTGGCAAATATCATGACCCAATAATTAAATTCGATTATGTTTGCGAATAACTTCTTATTTGTTCATAAAATTCAGATAAAGCTCGTGTGGTATAATGTGAAAATAAATAAAAAATAAAACACAATAAAAACATAAAACGTAATGCTATAATCATAAATTATAATTTTCTCCTAAGTTTATGCATCTTCAGAAGGAAATAAAACAAGAAAAGAAAGAGAGCCGGACCTAGAGGTATTGAATATCCTTCCTGAAAAATCTGAAATGACATTTTTCTTACCAGAAATCTTCTTTTTTTTCAACCCAAATATACAATCCATCGTAAATGCCATAGAACAAATAAAGCAGCATTGCAAGTAAAGTCGGGTAGTTCCAAAAATCGAGGTAATTGTGTAGATATAACTGAACACAGGAACATTGACACTGTAACTGCTGTCTACAGAAGCAATCACTTTAAGGCATTAGTAATACAGAAGCAGGGGTAAAGACTAGTGGTTCCCTAAGAAATTACTCTGAGGCTGTTACCCTAGCATAGCCAAGCATTGGTAACACAGAAGTATTGGTGATATATATATATATGAACATAATTTTTCATTTTGTCATTTTGAATTATGTAGTTTCTCGAATTTAATGGTAATTTCCAAATTCCGTTGTCACTGAATTCAAACATGAACACGAATCAGGTGACTTTGGTTGAAAGATGGGGGATTGCATGATCCTGGCAAAATATTTCCTCACACTATCTGTTTTGTTGAAACACATTAATGTAAAATAATTAAATGGAAACTGGACCACCCATGCTGGGTATATTGCCTCTTTCTTTGACATCTTGATGCCTCTGTTGTTATTTCCATAAAGAAATTCTATTTAGTCATTTGACAAAGCTGGCAATGCTCAGTTATGAAGGATGCATATTTCTTCCGATATCATGCAGCCTGGTGTCAAGCGCTGCTCTTGTTGTCTGTTATGGATACATTTGAAGGTTCTTTTGTAATGTGAAATTAGCTGATTCATTCCGACTAGAGCTGCATGGTCTGTATTTTTAACTTTTGTTATTTTTAATTGATGTAAATCTTTTGGGAGTTTACCATCACTGTCCATGTCAAGGAAAATAGTTCTCCCTTTTCATGTTACTATGCTATCATCTCTTCGCACCCGCAAATCATGGCTAGAGCATCCTTATTCATTTCTGTTTAATCTTTAATGTTTTATATGATGGAACAGTTCTTCAGTGATCTACCTGCCTAACTTGAATTTTCCTCTAAATTATTTTTTGAAATTAGAGATATTGGTAAATACTTGTATTTTTAATCTTTGCAGATGAGATGAGCTAAATAATAAATTCTGTCAGTGATATGATAACTTTCAGAACTTTGATCTAGTGGGGTCTTCATGCCTACATCTTTTGTTTTTACTCAAGTCAGTATATTTGTACAAGATATTCTGTTCCTTTTTAACAACTGATTTTTGTTGTGTCAGCAACCAGAACTCCTCAAGTTAAAAGAAGCAATCTCTCGGATCACACAAAAAATTAAGAGCAGTGGGAAAGAATTGGAGAAAAAGAAAGAAGACCAGAAAAAACAAGGAAAGGAAATCGCAAAGCTTCAGAAAGACTTGCGTGATGTGACAGCAGCCCTCAATGAATTGAATGAGCAAGGCCAGGAAGGAGGGGGGACGTTGCAATTAGCTGATAGTCAGCTCAAGGAGTACCATAGAATGTAAGACATTCTGGGCTTAATAATTTATTGTTTCATTGAAATCTTTCCTTTCTTCGTGATGACAAGAAGTAGCTTTCAACAATTTAAGCTTTGGCGCTTGTGTTTTTTCCACACTTAAGATGAAATATTTATACATACCAATATTTTACATGAAAGGCATATTGGAGTTTGGTGTAATAATATTTGTTGATATGAAACACATGTAATAGTTTGTATTCCCAACAGATTTATAATCTTGTGTATTTTGTTAAAATGAGATTGCAAATTCGTATCAGCTCTGAATACATCCTTTTGTCAACTTATATGCCCTTTATTACACAATTTTTCTTCTACAAGGGGGAAATCTCTAGAAAAGAAAAAGGATAGTGAATTTTACAAAGATTAGTTGCATTGAGAGTAGAGAAGTGCATCTACAACCCAGTTTGATAGAGATGTTGTCACGTGGCAACTTACATGTTGGTTTCAAAAAAAAATATACTACTTATAACAAATAATAGTAATACTATATGAGCCAAATATAGATAGAAATAGAAATAAAAAAATTTCTCTATACATGAAAAAGAGAGATTTGATATGTACACCTGCTATAGAAATTGTTGTATAGAGAGAGAAAAAGAGAGATCTAGATTTACACATAAATAAAACTACTATGGATATGATATTTCCAGAGAAATATTGTTACCCCTGTCTTTGTTTGTGCCTATATCCATGTTAAATGATAAAAAAGTTTACACCTCGAGATTTGATACCTCTTGGTGCTTGATAGATCCAGGAGTTAAGATGGATCTATGTTGTTGTCTATCCAATTGGGTTATGGAGTCAAGATCAATGAACAAGAGGGTTTGAATGTGATGAAAAGGCATTGTTATGCTAGTACTAATATGCTCTACTTGGGTTTTTATTTCAAGGGTATGGAAATCGAGATCACCATTCCACACTTGGGTGTTCAGTTTTCAAGGCCTAGATTTGGTTTGAGGAAATCCCTCCATCCCCTGATCAACAAGGGCCATGGATCCCTCGTTTTTCTTGAGTGCCATTGTTTTTGGAACCATTTTTAGGACATTTAGTCCTAGATGGACCTTGTGGACAACCTCATCAGATCCATGGTTCTCTATGGTTTGGAGGTCTGGGGACCTAGTTTACTAGATTCAAACTAGACCATGATAGAGAGAGTTCGGACTCTCATGCTTCGATGCATCATTAGATGCAAGTGGACAGTTGGCCATGCCATTATTCAGGTAGAGTTTGCGGCAACCCCCTTAGGATTGAAACCATCTTTGGACTGGTTTTCCTTCTACATTGGGTTTGGTGCTTTGCGGGCTCCCTAACCAGTAGGGATTGCTATCCCTATATTCCCTATTTTTTATTGGAGGTCATAGCCACTATCCAGTACCTTTGATCAAGCTCGTTGTTGGTTGGCAGAGGCTACTCATCTACTTTAGTCGGTTGGTATCTTGATAGACTACCTCCCTACACTTAGAGACTCTCTTGATGCCCCCATTCGACTCGTACAGTTTATGCAGGAGCTGAATAGGATCATCAGAGAGAACATCATGAGACAGTATATTCGGGTTACTTGGGTCGACCCACCAAGTAGGCTATATGCTCTAAGATGGCCTTCTATGCAGAGCACTTTTTGTAGCTGGGAGATGGCTTTATTATTTGCCCCGCCCCAACACACTTGACATTGCATGGATGCTCTTTAGATGCCCCTTGGGCAGTTTCGGGTTGGTTCTTGTTGTCTTTGTGTTGAAATTGACCACCATATCACCCAGGGTGATAGGATCTTCCAGCTCTATCATCTTCATGAGATGAGATGAAGGAGCACTTCATCTTCAGGTTCCCCATCTACTAAGAAATCAGAGGACGATTTTTCTGTCTTTTTAGGGAGTCTTAGAACTCTCTATCCACTTTCTTCTGCTGCTCAGACCAGAGATGCTTGTTCACTCCGCCCATCCAAGCCCAGTTCGGACTCTGTTCAACTGATTACAACTTTCTTTCCGGTGCTTCCAGCAGACAGAGGTACCAAGAAATAGGTAGACAACAACACTACATTAGCCATCAAATCTGTGAGACCTAGGGAGGCCTTATGTGCTCGATCAACGAGACCCTTATGGACATGTCACCTCAGATCCCAGGACAGCTCATATGGCACCAACACTCAGGTTACCTCCCCAGATTTTAGCAGTGGGTTGTAGTACCCCAATAATGAGACTTATCTCAGACCAGATCTTCTTGCTCTTCCAGTTCTTCCATCCAGACTTCTATCAAGAGTTTCTTCTATATGGCCTTGGATGGTAGGAGAGATTGTATCAGGAGAGGTTGATCACCCCATAGGCATCCATACTCCCCTGATATTATTGGTCATTTTCTTTGGTTCTTCACAGAACTTGCACATACCTGCACTATTGATTTGTTTCCTTGCTCCATGCTCTGAGGCTGTAGACTTTAGGTCTTTTATAGCATAGGCTAGTTTTTCTTTATCATGCTTTTCTAGGCACAGCTTTGTGCTCCTACTGTCTATCTCACACTTTTGCACCCAGCAATCCCATTGACTTATCTATGGTCATTTGTTGGACATTATTAAAATTGTCTTATCTTATCTAACTAACCACATGGATCTTCTTCAAGAGACTGAAAATTAAAGTAGGGCCCTTTCAAAGATGCACCTCACAACAAGTATGAAACACCCAAGTAATAATGTGCAACCATGAACAAGAAGGAGACCTGCATATGAAGCCCTAGATGAAGTAGACAAAGTAGGGCAGCCTTCTTATTGAATGAATAGCCAACAATACATCATTTCTTCAAATCTGTTTTCACAACAAGATTAAGAGGACCAAATAGGTTGCACCTAACCTTCCTACTTAGCTAAGACAACCCACAAAATATAGTGAAACAGTCCCAACAAGAAAGTTACAGCAGCAGCATCCATAAAATGCACAATGGTTATAGAAAGATAAAGGGAGGGTTGAACCTCTTCCTGAACGTCTTCTTATTGGAGCAAATTTTCCCTTCTCAAGGATTACAGCAGCAGTTTCGCAAGTAAATTCCAGCCATCATATCAACCCATGAAAAATCGAAAAAAGATTGAAACCTCACACTGGTCTTGTCCTTCTTCTAATCCTCCCAAAGCTAATCAACTAAGTGCTTGGAGATGAACTCCCTATCTTCCAATCACTCCTCTAGCAAATGAAGTTCTCTTCTATTTATACCTTTCAAACCAACCCCTATTGAATAACATAATAATAAAAGAGAGATGTAAACCCTACAGTTAGCTCTCTCCTGTTAAAGTACTTTTTAGGGTTTGATTTAATTACAAAATGACATGTTTTAGCTTCTCCTTGAGGTCACTCTAAATATGTGTCAATGTGTCTTGGACAATGTGGAATGCCCCAGAAAGCCCCCTTGACATTCTTTAAATGCTCTCTTGAAGAGGATGTCCCTCTTTTAGAGGGTAGATTCATGATTTAAGTAACAAAATATCATTCTTTTCAACCATTGAGTGGAAGGATCCTCATCGAGAGACTTCCTTTGACCATACAAGTGCTTCTATCATCACATGGCATCATTCTAAGCAAGGGCATTCCTGCTTTGGTCTCTCTCCTTGCTACATGTCATGCTCTAGGCCTTCTTCAATGTAAGGTGGTTGCTCCTTTTTCTTTTTGAGTGAATAAAATTTGTCCATACACCACTTGTCATCTTCATAAGCAAAACGTCTCTCCTTTGAGGGTTTGATCGGGACCACATTGCTTATCTCATGTGAAGAGCTTGCCTCCAAATATGTAAAAAAGGCCTTGAACGAAATGTCCTTACCCTCAAATACCTCCATTAGCGTTGTTTCTCACCCCTTTTTGTCGTTAACATGCCCTAGCCACCTCTTGAAGAGGGCATTCAATCTTAAGTGGGCCTTTGACCAAGCCAAAGTGCATTTTAGTGCCAGTTGGCAGTCTCCCAAGTTGGGCATTTCTTCTTTAATGCTTATTAACCCCTTTGCTTATCGAGATTCCATATCATGTTTTCGACCTCTAATATGGTAGTGTGTTGATGTTCTATGGCTCCCTTCCTACTCACATCTTCCATTCATGTGGTCTTGGGTTCAACCTAGGAATACGGCTTTTCATCAATGATACAATAAAAGGCAATGTAAGCCATGTAGGCAATGTAAGTCAAGTGCGATGTCTCCCAGAAAATCTCCATCAAGCCATCAATACTCCACACCTTTGTCCTTTCACTGGATGATGAATCGTTTTCAAGCAAGATAGAACAAGGTGCATAACAACTTTAATTGTGATTAAAATCTGCAGATCTCCTGCTGTGCTGGTGAGAGAAGGAATCCCTTGAAAATGTGAAATGACCTCTGCATTTTCAGGGGGTTAACAACTTATATGTCCTGGCAGCATATCGCTACCAATAAAATTCTCCCATTTCTATGGTTGACTCAAAGCAATAGTTTGTTCCTGCCAGATCTGTCTCCCGTTGTTATGGGTGCAATATCAATACCCATGTCCTTGATGCAATAATATATCTGAATTTTCTTTATTTTTGTTCCGTGACTGTCATAGATTGTAACCCGTCTGCTGATGCTGCCTGCTAACATCTCCAAAATCACCTATTCATGTTGAAAGCATTAATCTCACACACTGCTATAACCTGCCAGCAACTATCCAGTCAATGTCTAACTACCATTACAGATCTGTATTTTTATGTGTCAAGCACGCCCTGATGTGAGGTTCATTGTCTGCAATTTTTTGCCCCCCTATAAGTTAAAACAATACATACAATTGTTAACAAGAACTGTATATGCTGCCAACAACTCAATCACATCTGCTAATTTTATGTTGACCACACAATGTCAAATGCAACAATGGGCACACACATCACTGCCTGCCACAAGAATAATTGTTTCAGAGCCACCATGATGTGCTTTCACCCTCCTGCGTGTCACCTTTCCAGTGAACAGCCTGACAATGCTCCCATACTCTTGTGAGTAGCTCTTTGGCTCACTGCCCAAATCTGAATACCCAGTAATTTTCATTTTTCTAGATGGAACTCCCAGTCCCCATTATTCGTTTACAGATTACTTTTAACTACTGAAAATGCTGCTTTTTAATTCTCCACGTGATTTAAATCTCCTTGGGTTTCAAACTCAAACTTGACTTTCAAGGTTAAAATAGACGAATCACACTCACCCAGAGTGACTCTGTTATGCAGATGATTCATATAGATTACAGATAAGATAAGATAAGATAATTTTATTAATGTCCAACAAATGACCACAAAAGTAGGTCAATGGGACTAAAGGATACATCCAATGTGAGTACAGTGTAGGAGTTCAAAAACAGCTCTCATATAAAGAGAAAGATATAGGAAAGAAAACAAAAAGTACGGTCTAGGTAAATATCCGACTAGGCTAAGCCCTAGGCATAGCTAAAGCCAAAATAAAGTGTATAAAACAGTGTCATGAGTGCGGTGATACAAAGTGAGAGTGTCCATGGTAGGAGTTGGACAACTCAATACAAGCCGAGGGAGAAATATCTGAAAATGAAGCCAATTAGGTCAATGTCTCCTAGATATGATGACCGATGGTGAGGGGGGTGAGGGGGGTTGCACCAGCTCACTGTCGGAGTCCTTGAGTACCATAGGGGGATCTAGCTGTATGGCCCTGGGGGGGATGTAAGAGTGAAGAAACTCAGTTCTCCTACCATCCAAGGTCAAAGGAAAGAAGCTCTGAATAGATCTCTGACAGCTCCGATGGGGCGAGAGGTGCCCTGCTCTGAATCTGTCTGGGGATGAATCCTCTGTCACTGTGATGATGTGTGGTCGGATGTATGGGCTTACACTTACGAACCGTTCTCAAACATATCGGTTGATCTCCCAGGCAGGGAGGCTGAGAGGAGACCTTAGGTCTCACCACTCTACAGTTTGAAGTACTCTGGAGCTCACACTGTTGTTTGTTACTCTGATCTAATGGAAGGGCATGGAAATAAGAGATGGGGGG
>SNQJ01S0022047.1:173569-214340 GCA_010110895.2 Picea sitchensis | reverse complement strand
AAATTTGTGTTGGTGAACCATTGAGTTCAAGCACAAGCGAAAGCTTGAGCTGGGCCCACTCAAGGTGATGTGCTGTGCTCTTTTATTTTTCTTTCTGTACGTATTTCTTTTTTAGTTTGCTGGTTTATACTTGCTGGATTGTTTTATTTCTGCTGATGTTTAGACTGCCCAATTATGCATATTTAGAGTTTTACTGCACTTTATTTTAGTTGTCCATTCCACTTCAGCTACATGTAGATCATGCTACTAAATGCTGATGCTACATAATTGAAGTAGATTATATTTCTGTCTTTAACAGTAGAAGTAGAGTGCAGATTTCTTTGCAGTGTGTGTGAAGGATAATTTAGAAGTTATACATAGATTGTTTTTGCTGCTTGTTCTATGTAGAAGTAGAAGTAGAACATATTTCTGTCTTTAACAGTAGAAGTAGAGTGCAGATTTCTTTGCAGTGTGTGTGAAGTTATAATTTAGAAGTTATACATAGAAGTTAGACCATGTCACTCTTGATCCTACATGGTGAACAGAGCTAAGTAGAAATACCACAAGCCTAGTTCTCAGTGGTCTAACTATAAGGGGTGCCCGCAGCTGGGCTGGGGGTCAAGAACACTGTGATTCCATTTCCATGCTTTCCTTTCGTTCATGGTTGTAATAGTTCTTAGCTGATTTTTCTAGATTAAATTACACAACAGTGGTAAACATCCTTCTTCTGTGTATACTGCATCGAGAGCGTCATAAGACTAAACTGAACTCTGGGTTGACAATTTAAATGATAAGTGTGTTGTGAAATCAACAATTGGAAGACATATTTACATGCCGTCATAATGCTAGAAAATAGGGAAGAGAAAGATGCTAAATAATAGGAAAAATAGAGGCTCATTTAAGACAATGTGCTTGAAATTAGGGAGAGCTAGAAATAGGAAAAATGGAGGTTCATTTAAGACAATGTGCTAGGAAATAGGGAGAGAATAAGGTGGAGGCTAGAAAATAGGAAAAATGGAGGCACATTAATGCTAGAAAATAGGGAAAAGGGGGATGCTAGAAATTAGGAAAAATGGAGGCTCATTAGGACAATGTGCTWGAAAATAGGGAAAATGGAGGCTCATTAATGCTAGAAAATAGAGAAAAGTAGGTGCATCAAATGAGACTGAGGGAATATGCATAAGGAATAGGTAATGTGTTGTAATTAATAGGGAATAAAGGCGCATGTATGGAGATAAAAGGAAATTAAAGAAATTAATGCATGAAAAGTGAAATAATGGCAAGTGAAGTGAGAGAAAGGTGATTGGGGCTTTAATTAGCCCAATCACGTCAATGAGTCATGTGCCACCTCACCCACACGTCCACCTCATTAATTGATTGCTTTATTCCTTGGAATGTGCACCGCCTTCATTAATTAAGCCACTCAACCGTCACATGTCACACTACAAAACTGGCATTTGTCGGAATCTGACCTTGCGACTTGTAACTTTTGGAGGCGACCACCCCTGCTATAAATAAAAATTTCTAAAAATAGGGGTTTGGCACTAAAAAATAGGAAACTGCCAAATATGTCCAGGAAGACTAGGAGACTATCGCCATGTGTCAAATGTTTAAAAATAGACACTGCTAAAAATAGAATCTAGTTGCATGTTAATGATATCATACTCATCAGATTCGATTTTTCGTGAGGATTCCAAATATATAATTAGAATTGACATGCGAGGCTCGATGCTCCACCTGCTAAAAATATAAATACTGACAAGTCATCTCGAAAAAGGTCCAATAGATTCATAATGTCTCAAGCACACTCAGAATCCTGATATGAGGCCTGGAGCTCAACCTATTAAAAATAGAAAGTACCTGCATGATCCCTGGAAAAAATGTCATCGGACTCAAAATCATGGAAGGACCAATACTGCATTGTCAAAATTGTCAATTGAGTCTCCGGTCATCGTATCCTAAAAAGTAGGGCACCTGCTAAAAATAACAATCTCTCTCAAATCCATGTGCCACTGTGCTAGCTCTATCTCTGAAGAAAAAACAACCACAAGCCAGTCTTGTACCTGTCTGTGATGGGAACCAACCTTTGGCTCACACAAGTGCTCAACTTGGGTAAATATTTGCCAGCCAACCAATATAGACTATGTTGGTTCTTAACCCTCGGGATTCTCAAGGGAGAAAATCCAAGGGTTAACATGTAGTGAGTTTGTAGTTATTCAATGTAAAAGGGTCCTCTTTATTAAATAAGGCCCACTAAAGTGCTTGGTACTCATTAGTGATGGGACCACAAGTAGTTAGGGTTTTACTAGGAAAACTATATATAGAGCTAGTAGGCTATGCAATGTTTTGTCATGTGTTGTTATTGGTGATGCATTGCTTCTTCTTGGTGAATTGTAAGTATTTTTCTGCAAAACTTCTTGAATGAATGGTTGTAGTTTAATTTCTTGCATATGTTTATGATTTTGCTGAACAAAACCCTAGGTGACAAGCACACACGTAGGTCCTTGTCTCATGTCCCCATTGAGAGAAAGTTTTCAGCCATTTGAAGAAGGAGAGAGCCTAGCCGTTGCTACACTCCCTTCCCCTCTTCATTTATTGCTAGCGGTACTACCTGTAAGCTAACAAGAGAAATATGCCTTAAGCCTAGGTCTACTACACTTAGGGCCGATTTTCTCTAGGGTTTGCTGAAAAGGCCTTGTTGTAGCAACACCTTGTTTCATCAAACCCTCTAGTCTTGGATTTATGCTTCATCCTTTAGCTAGCCGTTTTTGCCATTGAGTTAAGGAAGGAGGAGAGAGCACCGAGGCCTAGTTTACGTACACCAAGGTGAGCCTCTCTCCCCTAGGGTTTTGACTTTGGGGCCTTGCTCTAGCAACACTCCAAAGTCTCTCCCTCTAGTCCTTGACCTACTTACCTTTGCCTCCTTCAACTCTTGCGTCTTCCACTATTTGACTCCATTAACCCTAAGGCACTGATCTAAAGAAACCTCATGCGCTGAAGTGACCTTTATCAAAACTACTCTCAATACATTGAATGAAACCCTAACTACACTAACCCTAGCCTAGAACTAACCTTCTAACCCTATATGTTGCTGTCATCTCTTGCTACTAACACCTTTGTGCAACAAACGTTTTGTCTTATAAGCAATTGAATGATGATTAAAGGCATAAATTGAATGAAGTGTTGATTTATAACTTTGAATGCCATATTGTTCCAGTATTTATTGGTGAAGTGACAAATTTTCATTGCTATTTATAAACATTGACTTCGTCAATATTTATTGCTAAAATTGCTTATATGTTCATCAGATAGTCATCCATTTATATGAAGTACTAACCCATTGAATTAGCTTGCATATATCGTTTGCTGTTGCTTTGTCTCAGGCAGGTATATCTTTGGGGGTTTTACTTTATTATTAGCTGTTTTGCCGGGACTATCTTCTTGGTGGTGACTTGTGAGGGGGGAATAGCTACTTTATCCTGTAATCCTTGCCTTCTCAAAACCCCAGGTCACCGGGGACGTCTCCCCCGGGCCTTACCACCCTAAAGAGAAAGAACCATCCCATTGTGGTGACATTGGGTGGGATTGGTTCCTGTTACGCCAGTTTGGCCTTCAAGCCTCAAGTCTTTTATTCTTGCTACAAACTGTGCGATAACAGGACCCAAGGACTTCATGGCAACCGCTCGAAACATGACCATGGATAACAAATTCACTCAATTGGACACCTAGTACAATCAACTTGACTCTAGGATTTTCGAACCGAAGTTGACTATCAACACACAGGTTGCCAAGATTAAATCCTTGAAAAGTAAGGTTGGCCTCATTGAAGGTATGCAACAACATCTCAATCTGTTGTTAGCATACCTCCTACCCCATGGGTCCAATTGGCAAGACCATGACATGGATCCATCAAGTGTGAAATCCTTTGCAGATGAGGAGCATCATAATAGATCACCACTTAAGGATCACCATTTGGGGCACATATATCTCAAAGTAGATCTAAACAAGTTTGACCATTTCGATCCCGCAAGATGGGATACATAGATGGAACATTATTTCTCCCTCAAAGGTATCATTGATGACTTGACAAAACTTCGATTAGGTGTGTTATACTTTGATAACAAACATTGGCAATGGTGGCAATGATTTACGAAATCATATGAGGGGTACATTGCTTGGACCTGGTTTGTCAAAGACATATATACTCATTTTGAAATAGACACTCATTATTTAGGTCGTTTGACTAAGTAGCGCCAAACATGAATAGTGGAAAATTTTCTAGCAACCTTTGAGTAATTGGCAATTTCCACAGAGGGGATGGTTGATTCTTTTTTCAAAGAATGTTTTATAGTGGTTTGGGGAAGGAAATTTTTTGAGCATAGGTTTTGATGGCTTACCTAGCTACTTGGTTGGAGGCTTCTTAACGAGCTAGAGAGGCATAGTTGGTAGCCAATGCATCAACTAAAAAACCCCCATTTGTTCCCCTCCCATGCCTCCCTTTGGCACCTATAACAACCCTCCCCCACGCCCCCCCACTTCAAACTATGCGAGTCCACAAGTTGACTAAGGAATAAGCCTCAAAATGCCAGTGCCTCAAACCTTGCTATAATTGAGATGAGAGGTATTTCAAATAGCATAAATGTAAGTAAAAAAATATTTCAAATTAATGTGGCCCACTTGGACTAGCCTTAAGACATTTTTGCAGAAGACACTACCAATCTGGATATAGCGGAAACTACACATCCTCCTTGGGAAGAAACTGCCATCCAAAATTTCCCTCCATGCTTTATCTAAACTTTTAGCTCCCTAAACCTTGAAGTTGATTAGCTACACCAAGAACAAAAAGGTGATTGTTTGGTTTGACAATGACAATGCCTAGAATTTTATTCATTGGTGAGTTGTAGAGGAAACTCGTTGTTATGTCCATTTGGTGTATAATTTTCAAATTATGATAGCCAATGGCGGTATGATGAAATGTGGTGGCAAGTGTGAGAATGTGAAACTTCGGATGGGGGGATATCAAACCAAATCTCACAGGTTCACTATTGAAATGGATGGTTATGTTGTCGTTTCCAGTGTAGAATGGTTACGATCTTTAGGTTCAGTTACCATGGATTTCAAGGAATTATACACGAGCTTCACTAAGGAGGGTAAAAAACATGCACTCAAGGGGCTCAAGTCCTACTTCTTTGAAATTATCATCTCTCACCATGGAAAAGCTCCTAAAGAAGCTCACTTAGGCATTATTTCCAATTCAATGCCATCCAAGTTATGGGTAGCCCCCCATAGGAAATTCACCCGAATTTTCAATTGGTCTTGACTAAGCATCGAAAGGTATTTGAAACACCTTGCGGCTTACCCCCTTCACATGGTGAGCTTGATCATGGTAGTCCCTTGATTCTAGCTAGTTAACCACCCAATGCCCATCCTTATCAACACCCTTTTGCACAAACAAATGCAATCAAAAATATTATTTTGGAACTATTGGTGTTGGATGCCATCTATCATACTACCAACCCTTGCTTATCACTTGTGGTCATGGTATTAACGAATGAAGGCAATTGGCACATGTGTCTTGACATCTATGCTCTCGATAAGTTGTCCATTAAAGATGAATTTCCCGTTCCAATTATTGATGATCTCTTGGATGCGCTTCATGGTGCCAAGTTTTTCACTAAATTGGACCTTTGCTCAAGTTACCATCAAATTTGGATGAAGGAGGTGGACATTCCTAAGACAACCTTCTGCACACATGAAGGACATTGCGATTTTTTAGTGATGTCCTTTGGACTTTGGAAACCCCCATCCAGTTTTTAGAGCCTCCTAAACAAGCTTTTTCTACCCTTTCTATGTAATTTTGTGCTTGTATTCTTTGATGATATCTTGATTTATAACAAACCTAGGAAGCACATGTGGAGCATGTCGATAAAAGCCCTGCGGCTCCTCCATGACAACTAGTTGTTCCTCAAACATTCCAAATGCACTTTTGGTGCTTCAGAGGTCGAATACCTGGGCTGCATTGTTTGTCAGGATGGGGTGGGAGTGGATCTCAAGAAAATTGAGGCTATGCAAGATCAACCATGCCCCAAACTTTGAAAAGCTTACATCGTTTTTTAGGACTTAGGGGCTACTACAAAAAGTTTGTGAAGAATTATGGGCGAATTGTAGTGCTGTTAATTGCCCTACTAAAAAAGAATGCATTTATAGGGATTATGGAACAATGCCATTGAGCCGACCTTTTCCACTTTAAAGGAAGCTATGTGTACTGCACCCATCTTAGTCATGCTTGATTTGATTAAGACTTTTGGCTTGGAATGGGATTCTTTGAGCAGAGGTCTTGGCGTAGTGCTGATGCAAGAGGGGTGTCCCTTGGCATTTCCAGTAAACAATTGTGACAAAAGTTTGGAAAAATTCACCTATGAGAAAGATTTGACAACCGTCCTTCATGCAATCGATACTTGGCACCTTTATCTCATTGGGAGATGATTCCAGATCAAGATCGACCGTCATAGTTTGAAGTATTTTCTAGAATAGAGGTTGTCGTCCATAGAACAACACAATTGGGTCACTAAGATGCTTAGGTATGATTATGAGATCATATATAAGAAGGGCAAAGAGAATGTGGTGGATAACACTTTGTCTGGGAAAAATAAGGATGAATGATCTCTCTTTCCTTTATCCTTACCCATACTAGGTTGGCTTGCAAGAGCTCGACAAGAATGGTTGGAAAATGACACAATGGTTCAACTCATTCAAAGACTTCAAGAGGACCCTAATTCCTCTAAGGGCTATACTTGGGAGCAAGATACCTTGTGGTATAAAGGGCGTATTTTTCTAATGTAGAATTTGGCTTTAAGACAAAGGGTGTTAGAGGAATCACAGTCATTTTCCTATAGCATGTCACTTTGGCTTCCAAAAAACTTATGGACTCGTAAAGTGCTCTTTCTTTTGGGAAGGCATGAAAAAGAAACATCCTTACTTTTGTAGCTGAATGTGACATTTGCCAAAGGAACAAGGGTGAAACATTGAAGACTCTTGGGCCATTGCAGCCATTGTCGATCTGAGCGACTATCTAGATTGACATTTCCATTGATTTTATCGTTGGCCTCTTGAAAGTCGACAACGAATCATTGGTCATGGTGGTAGTTGACTACCTTTCCAAATATGCTTACTGTGGTGTCTTACAACACCCATTTATGCCCTCTATGTTGGCCCAAGTCTTCATTGATCAGATTTTTAAGTTGCATGGCAGCCCACTTCCATCGTGTCAAATCGGGATCCCACTTTCACTAGCAGATTTTGGCATGAGTTGTTTAAACTACGTGCAAACATAAATAGGAGCACAACTTACGACCTTCAAATTGATGGTCAGAGGTGGTCAACAAATCCTTGGAAACCTACTGAGATTGTTTTGTAGCCAATTGACAACATCAATGGGTTCAATGACTACCCCTTGCTAAATGGTGGTACAACACCACTTATCATAGTGCTATTAAAATGACACCTCATGAAGCTATCTAAGGCCTCCTTTAGTCACTTCCTATCTATTGGGAATATCCAAAGTTTACGAAGTGTATTGTACACTTAACACTAGAACACCGATTCTCCACCCACTTAAGGATAATTTAGTCTTACCTTGGAATCAAATGAAGCAACACGTTGATTATCATCGCTTTGAGAATTCTTTTGATGAAGAGGATTAGGTGTTCCTTCGTCTCCATCGATATAAGCAATCCTCTCTCAATGACAAGGGTTTGCAGAAGCTAGCACCAAAATGCTATGGGGCATATTAGACCAATTGCCTATTGATTGGCCCTTCTAACTCACTCCAAGATTCACAATTTCACCTAGTTGTTCACGTGTCCTCTTTGAATAAGGTCTTGGGGTCAAATTCCTAGGTTTAGACCAACCTTCTAGAACTTGATGAGGAGGGTTCCATTTGGTTATTGTCGAAAGCAGTTTTGGCCAAAATATAACATCGATTGTGGCATCGTAGAATTCGCAATGTCATAATCCAGTGGAATTATTAAAGTGCTTTTATTAATTAAATGAATTATTAAAGTGCTTTTATTAATTAAAGGAATTATTAAAGTGCTTTTATTAATTAAAGGAATTATTAAAGTGCTTTTATTAATTAGTTGAGCTATTTAAGGAAATGCTAAAAGTAATTAGCATTTATTTCTAGCCATTGAGCTCAAGTGAGGTGAGAAGTAATCTCAACCGTCAATCACTTTGGAGATTAGGGTTAGGTCATAACTCAATCTTATAAAAGCAAGGCTAGGGTGAAGGAGGGAGATACTTGACACATTGATACAAAGCAGAGAAGGACTTTTGCAAAGAGGGTTGGATCACAAAGGACTGTGATTCAAGGAGATCTTGGATAAGTGGAGAAGGACTTCCATCTAGAGATTGGGTCAAAGAGAAGAGAGAACAAAGGCAACCACAATTGCGTTTCAGTAGAGTGAAGTGTTGAAATATTGTAACTGCAAAGAATATTCTACTTATTATTGAGTTGTTATCTTATAGATCAATCCCCTTTTGTGGATTGATCATGTTGGGACCCTTGTATGACCAAATCCCCTTTTGTGGATTGGTCAAACCCTAAACAAATGCTACTAATTGAGAAGTCGGCCCCTAGGCCTAATTAAAGTGGTTTTAGCCACTAGTTGGACAAGTCGGCCCGGCCCAATGAAGAGACACCACCCTAGCGCTCCTCAACTAGTATAAATAAGAGAGGCTAGTGCCTCATTCACTCACTCACTCAAGTCACTCATCTAGTGCACAAGTTTGAGGGAAGTTGCAGTTGCCGGAATAAGGAAGAGAGAGGCGCATTGCTCAGTGTTGGATATTCTCTTGTGTTTGGTCTTTTATCTTGGTATTGTATTGGCAATCTATATTAAGGAAGTTTTTGCTGGGTTTTTTTCCCCATGAGGGTTTCCCAGGATAAATGTTGTGTACCTTGTGATTGTGTATCTTTCAGTGATCCTTCTTATGCTATTATTGTCTAGTAAATTGAAAAGAACTTAATAGCAACTCTAAAAGCAACACGAAGCCACAGGAAAGGGTCGAGCCGTACGTAGTTTAGCATAAGTCCTTGAGGTCGTGCACATAGGTTTCAATGGAGACAGGTGCATATATGTGAGTTTGCGTAAGGAAAGGCATGCCCACCTCGAAAAGCGTGCCAAATTTGGGTTGCACAACAAAGCAGATCGTGCTAGGTTTGTTTGTAGTTGTATTTCTCTCAGTGGGCCATTATCCTTGTTACAAGAGCCCTTATTTTATCATAATAAAATCATCTTAGTACTGGTTTTCCCTCCTGGGTTTTTGTAGGGTTATCTACCCAAAAATGTTGGTGTTTATGTGTGCATGATTTGGTTTCCAGTATTGCATCTTCTATCTTTATTTGAGTTGAATATTCCAGTAGTGTGTTTTTGTTTTGTGAGCTGCTAATCTGATTTGCAGTAAGGAAATCACTAGATAACAAGATACCTAGGTGTCAGAGTAAGGATTTCAACATGGTATTAGAGCACATGCTTTGAGAGCAAGCCGGATATCAGATCCATAGCAGGGAATAACATATCTATCAGATCTGGAGGAGATCTTAGTAGATCCAAAATGATGAGGCAGAAATCGAAGGACGAATTTCAGGGAAACAATCATACCGAGGCAAAACTAGGGTTTTGCAGTCGTACAGAGGTTGTAGAAGGAACAAGTGCGTAAATACGGAGGTTTCTTTAGAGATAGTCGTGTATATGCGAGTTGCCGTAATCACATGCGCATACATACGTGGGTTTCAGTAAGGGAAGTCACATACATATGTGTGTTTCAGTGGCGACAGGCACGTACAGGTTCTCGTACAAGTCAGTACAGGGGTAGTTTCAGTAGCAGGGTATTTTCAGGGCAGTTTATCATGTCTAAATGATGACATCAGTGGGTCTGAGAGTTGAAGATAGATTGGATAGAGCATCCAACTTCCTATCTTGGAAAGCAAGAGTGAGTTTGGCATTGAAGGAGTATGACCTTTGGGAGTTAGTGGAAAAATTTGTTCCACCGACAAATTCGGTAGCTTTGGTAGTTCACGAGAAGGAGATCAAAGTAGAGAGGGTCATCTTGGATTCAGTGAAGGATCATCTAATTCCTCACCTATTCGAGAAGAAGACGAGCAAAGATATGTTTGATGCCTTGGTAGGTTTATTCCAGTGCACTAACATGAATAGGAAGATGGTCTTAAGAAATAAACTCAGATCGGTGCAGATGTCTAGATCAGACAATGTTACTAGCTATTTCATGAGGATCACACATGTACGTGATCAACTTGCAACCATAGGGGAGAAAATGGTGGACGTAGAGCTCGTGAATGTAGCATTGAATGGTCGTCCCAAGTCATGGGAACCATTTGTCAAGGGAGTTTGCAATTGGGAAAATATCCCAGATTGATAGAGCAGTGTTGTCGAACCGTCCCCCCTCGGTCTGGACCTCGAGCCGCGCTTCGAGTGGGAGCGGGAGTGTCCCCAAAGCTCGCTCCCCCCTCGCTCCCAGCCTCTTCCCCACACTCCCTGCCAATTGTCGAACCTCCACGCTCCCAAGCCGCTTCTGGGTCGCTCTCGAACCTACAGCCCGCGCTCCCGAACCTACAACCTGCGCTCCCTCCACGCTCCGAACCGCACTCCCTGAACGCTCCTGAACCCACGTGGATGCTCCTCGAAAAATGGCCACGAAAAGTTCATTTTTTTGTTTTTATTTTTATTTTTTTACTTAAACTTCTTTCCATAATTTTTTGTACATTGACTAACATGTTTTGCAGGGTCTTCCAAAAGCTTTTTGGGCATTTTTTGCCCCAATTAACTTGCTGTTTTTGCAGGTTTAGCGATCAGACAAAGGGAAACTCTACCCATTTTTCGAAGATTGGGAGCTTCTAGGACCCTCAGAAGTACCTTGTACTTTAATAAATCATTTTAAAAGCTTGTAAACCTACTCATTGATCCATCTTTATGAGTTACAAGTCTCCCAAGAATGAGACCATTGTAACCGAAGCAATAAAGAGTGGGCTACACAACGCCCGGTTTTCTTTCCCCCTAGGGGGGATTTGTGTCTTGTTGTGTGCTTGTTTATTTTGCTTCAAGTCTTTCAAATGTGTGCTTGTTTATTTTGCTTCAAGTCTTTCAAATTTTGCAATTCATCACCTAAGGAAAGATAAAATTTATGTATGTAGAAAAGTCTAAGTCTAGTATGTATTTGTATTTGTAAAATGTATTTCAATTTCTTTCTTTGTATGTGTAATTGTTAGCAGCTAGATGGTTGATGCTTGAATGATTATTCATTAATGTACTACGTAAGATTCATGCAATGATGGATAATATGGAATTTAGATGGCATTTCATATATTGGAAGTATCACAAACATACATGTTTCATAAATTTTGCATCTAGTTCGACATTCTACATGTTTTATTTTGAATATATATATATAAACACTCCGGAGACGCTTCGCTCCCGACCATTTTTTGAAAAATGCGCTCCCACGCTCCCGCTTCCTGCTTTGCTCCCACGCTCTGGCAACACTGTGATAGAGGCTTTGGGATGATTGCATCCAGGAAGAGACTTGTGAGGAGCCTAAAGAAAGAAAGTAGGGAGATGAAGAGGAGGAGAACTTGGCCCGTGTCAGTAAGAGTAGAAGGGAAAAGGAAAGGGTCCCAACAAGCAGGGTGACAGTGAGGAGTCAACTTCACAGCCGGGGAAGAAGGACTTGAGCAAAATCAAGTGCTTCATGTGCCACAAGTATGGGCACTATGCTTCATAGTGTCCGAACAAAAAAGAAGGGAAGACTCAGTCTCAACAGGTAGCAGCATTTGCAAAAGCTCAAGTCAAGGAATTTGTTGAGAAGTTCGAGAATCAGTTCTCGTTAGTCTCTTGTCTTTCTAACAAAGATTCCGGTAGTGCCTAGTTCATGGATAGTGGGGCTTCTTGTCACATGACGGGGACACATGAGTTGTTCACCAGTTAGTCAGAGACAGACTCAGATCTACAGGTGGAGCTTGGCACTCATGCCAAGAGTGGTGTAGAGGGAGTTGGTACAATCAAGTTACAGCTGGAGTTAGGAGTTTCTTTGGAGGTGGCAGGTGTGTTGTATGTGCTAGAGTGGAAGATGAATTTGCTCTCTGTCTTAGCCCTGGGGGACAAGGGTTTGTAGTCTTGTTCCAGAACAAACAAGTACTCATACATCCAAAGGGAGCTAGCCTTGACAAGGCAATCATTATTGGTGTCAGAGAGGGCAGGGTGTATAGGTTGCAGGGCCAACCTGTAAGAGGATCCAAGGTGATCTTGGATAATGGATCGATGTCAGTGACAGAGGATGAGGAGCAGGAGGCTTCGAAGGGTGAGAAACCGAAAGATGAGCAGAGTTCACAAACTTCTAGTGTGGGGAGAGGGAGTTATCCCATTCCAGTTTTGTTAGGAGATTATTTGGTATGAGATGACATTGATGGATGCTCAAGAGTAGGAGGCTCCTAGGAGTGTGTTATCCCCCATTTCTAAGGATAACTAAGGAGATGATGTCACAAGGCCCTCAGGTTGTAGACATGGAGTATCAAGAGGTAGATGAGCAGGCAAGGGCCCCTATCAAACCGAATATCACCATTCGATTGATGGCATCAACATCCACCACACCTAGCTTGGCCCATAGAGGACAACAAGTCTTGCTTCATGAGTTAACAAGTCCGGTATCATGGTAAGTGTCATTTTAATATCTAAAGCATTTTAACATGTTGCAAAGGATCCTTTCTTGATTTTGAAAACATTTGCTTGGAAATTATGCTTTTTTCCCTATTTCACCTTGGTGAGTGTCATGGGTTCCTTGTAAGTGGCCACCCTCAGGGAAATGGTTGCTATTGGGGGGTCTCCTTGAAGGGTCATCGTACCATTCCTGCTCATACTTGTCACTTTCCATTACTTTTTCCCCTCTGTTTCCCCATCTTTTAGGTTTTCAGGCTTATTGACTCAAGAAGGGCATGTACCTCATTTCATGGGAACAAGGGGCCACTAGGCTCGGAGGTGCCTTGGAAAAAAACATCATGCAATAAAAGCTTGCCTTGGGATCCCAAGCGTAATGAAACGCCTCTCTAAAAAAAGTGAGGGACCCATAAAATAAATAACTAATTAATTAATGTTGCTTTCCAAGGTAGAGCATTTGTGGGCTATGCATTTCCTTTTTAGTGCCCCTTTTTGTCTTCAACTTGGAAACACATGCAAAATAAATGGCTAATTAAGGGCTTGGAAAAATATGCTTTAAAAACAAAAAGAGGAAAAGGATGTGGCCAACCTCAACAAAGGCACCCATAAATGAGACAATATGAGCCGTTGTGTGTCATGAAACCCAATACCTAGAAGTCTAACCCCATCCACCTCACATTCATTACATAACCTAGAAAGGATTCTCCTTGGGAACATCCTCTACTTGAGGAATTGGTTCATCTTGTTGCCGTCCTAATACACACCTGGGTTATCGTGGAAGAAACCTTCAATCCACTTGGTGTGTCCTTGGGGGCAAGTCTCGAGTCAAGGTGCTGTTACCTGATCCTCAACTCCTCCGTCTAGGCCAACTCCTAGCGAAGCCAAGGGGGGTAGTCCCTTTAAAATAAATCTAAGGCTTTTCTAAACTAAGAAAGAAAAACACTTTAATGTAGGAGTTTATTGCTTGAAATAAAATCAGATCATTCACCACTTAGCATTTATCATCATAAAGAATACCTTGCTCATAAAACATTCATACATCAAAAGGATACAACATCTGCAATATTCAAGAGCATAAAAGAGGATTAGACAACATGCATAACTATAACTGCTCATATAAAGTAAATTGATAGTGCTTTTTAACCAGTGCCTTAAAAGGAGTCGTGGGCAGTGTAGATTGAAGATTTTATTAAGGTAAATTTTGTAACTAGTTAATGAAAAGTGTTTGGCCCCTTTAAAAAGCTTGTTCTTTGCTTGGACTTGCTGAGAGTTTACCGAAACCCAATGGTTTCACCAGTAAACTCACCAAAAGTGTTGGATGTCCAAAACGGGTGGGAAGTCAGGTCCTGAGAGGGCCCGCCTTACTTCCCAGGTCACTTTTGGGCTTTTTCCTCCCAATGAACTCACAATCTTAAGAGATTGCCCTATTAAACTAGCAAGGTTCAATTACTTGATAAAACTTGAAATAGATAAATCACACCCTGCTTTGATAATGAAGCACTTGCACAAACACTTGAAAGTGTAAAGATAAATTGCAACAGTTAAATTTATGTACCCTGCTTTGTAATTAAGAATAGATTTACAAGATACTTTGGAAAATTGAATATTGTTGCAAAACTGATTGAAGAAAGAAAATACTTGAAGCAAAGCTAACTATGCATGAAAATTCGAGAATTAGTTAACATGCATGAAAATTTAGAGTGTTGTAATTTGTTTGATATGTTTGACTTGTGTATTTGATTGTTAGATTTTAAGTATGCACAACTCAAAAAAGACAAAGCAAACCCACAACACAAATCCCCCTAAGGGGATGAAGAAACTGGGCACAAAGGGCCCGCTTTTATTTGCACTATTACAATGGAGAACCAGAGTTATCTTTGAGCTTTTAGCTCTCTTAGAAGAAGAGGGATTCTTATTACTAGATCATTAAGAAGAATACAAGAAGAAAAAAGAAAAGAAGAAAACTTCGTTTTGACGAAGTCACAACCCCCTAGGGTCCCCAGGAGCCTTGATTTTGCCCAAAACAGGCAGAATCTCCTCTTGAACCTGTATTTGCTGCAAAAAAACAACAAGTAAATCAAGTTAGAATATGATAAGAAAGAGTTCTAAACAATAAAATTTTTATCAAAATTTTAGAAAAAAATTTAAAGGCAAAACGTGTAAATTTTAGGGCTTTTTGAGGCTTTAAACAAACCAAACTTAGGCTCTTTTTAGTGACTTCTGTTTGCTGTTTTAGGACAGCAAACAGTAAACCTCTAAACAACTAGATAAAGAAGTTAAAACTAAGCACAAACTTCGGTCTAAACCTAAGTTGCACGAAACGGGGAAACGTTTCCAAGTTTTCGAAACTGGCACGGTACGAAACAGGTCCCCCAAAAATGGAAACATCCGGGGAAATGTCGGGGGAAACGCTGTATATAAAAAAATTAATATATATATATATATATATATATATGTATGTATATATATATGTATGTATATATAGTTTTTTTAAAAATAAGACATTAAAAATACTGTACGGCGTTTCCAAATCGGGAAACGGTGTACAGTACGACCGGGGGCATTTCTTGGCTGTACTGTACCGGTTTCCGAGTTTCGTACTGGTTTCCTGCCCGAAACCACCGGGGGGGGGTTTCCTGCAACTTAGGTCTAAACTATAGACGAAAAGACCAAGAAAATGCCTAAATTTGCCTAGATCTAGCAAAACATGCATGCAAACTTTAGATGTTTAAGAATGAAATATAGACTTGCTCTAACTTGCATGCAATCAAAGAAAAGAGTGAGGAAAATAGATTTTTATCAGTTTTTGGAGCTTCTGTATGAGCCTGGAACTTTGGGCTATGGGGTTCTCTTGGTGTGAAAAAGAGGGAGCTTGATCTCAGAGTCTTTTGGACGATGACAGTGGAAACCACCACCTGTCAATCCTCCACCTTGAGTAACCTGTAACTACACACTTAAATCCTACACAAAATTGTTAAAGGCCTTCCCTACACACATAACTTATAAACGCATGTTAGATTTAACCAAAAATAAAGCATGCATTGACGAATCTATGAAGTAAAGAAGTAAGATAAATCGCGCTAGATTACTCTTACCCTATTATATGATAGCATACCTACAAGGCTTTAACAATTAAGCATAAAATTAAAATGTAAATCAATACATGTTACCTCATAAAAATATTTGCATTTAGGTCAAGATAACCACACATTTGAGTCCACACCAAGATAGCTCCAAAGACTTTTTATTCCAAATGCTTACAACAATGTTACAATAGCTTCTTCGCCCAAGACTGAACTCACTAATGGAGAGGTCGACCCTTTCTTATATAGGAATAGGAGGTGCTAACTCCAATGTAGAGGTGCGCCAGGGTTAGGTTTAGGGTTTAGGGAATGCGTGGGGATGAGTGTAGTTACACATGAGTGAAAGAGTAGATATGTGGGAGTGAAGGGGAGTGGAGTGGAGAGGTGTTAGGTAAAGGCAAGTGAGAGGGGAGTGAAGGCGAGTGATGGGAAAGGTGAGTGGGAGTAAGGGGGACTGAAGGGTGAGTTAAAGGATGCGTGGGCCCTTTAGGAGATGCGCTAGGGTTTGGGAATGCACCACTTAGGAGAGGGAGTAGAGTTCCCACATTGGGATCTCCTCCTAGTCCACCTCATCTTAGTTAAGTCTACCTCACCTTAGCTAACTTGCCTTAGGCCTTTAGTCAACTAGGGACATAAAAAAACATGTCTAAAACATGTTTCCCAATTCTCCTTAATTTTAGGAGATTAATTAAATTACCCCTTTTCCATAAATTTCGAGCAAAATTGATTTTTTATTGATAATAATCACTTTTTAGTCTCAAAAGATGGGAAAGAGGGGTTTATATGATACTCTGGACTGGAAAACGACTGTAAATATGACATCTGACAATGTTTGATGCCATATTTTTTTACATTTATTGACTTAGAATTAATAAATTCCATTTTTGTGGGAATTTAATTAATTCACTGAAAACTTAAAAAAAACCTATCAAACCTAGGCGCAATTTCCAAATGATTCAGACACTATGTCCTAGTATGAACTTATATACATTCAGACACTAGACATTGGATTTTCCATGCCAAAAAACCTGCTTGTCAGCTCATACTCCGGCTTTGGAGCTAAGTCTTCTGATTGAAAAAACTTAGAAATTATTTTTTCTTCTCATTGAGGCAAGTGGAAAAAATAATTAACAAGTAGAAAAAAACACTCCAAAGTATGTGCTCACTCCTGGTCTTGGGTGGACAATCGCCTTTTACAATCTCTCATACTTAGGACATTTATTACAATGGTGGAAATGCGGGAAAAAAGGGGTCTTTTGCAAGACCGACTGAACTCTGAACTCTGTCATATGAGCACTGATTGCTCATTCTTTGGCGGCTCTTCAGGAAATCCAGCTTGTGCAAACTGGTGGATAACACACCCAATAGGGCATTATGACACCCCTCCCATATCTAAATTTGGAAAATTATATAAGGTCTTTGAGCATTTGTTTATTTTGAAAAGGGAGGATTTGATGCACATGTTTGGGTGGTTCTTTTATTAGAGATGGGTTACTTGGCATGATACTTGTGGCTTGTGGACCCTTGGAGGGTGTACTTGTTTGTCTTTGCAGGTCTTTGACAGGTGGAAGTTTGATGGTAAAGGCACAAGATCACTTGGACCTTCATTGGGGCATGAAGCCCATAGGTTGGATGCGCTCGCTCTCCTTGGACACATGGGAAGAGGAACGTTTCCTTTGGAGGCAATTGGACATCGTGAGATGGCCATTTCCCAATGCATTGCACCCCAACGATGGCTTTGGAAGGCCTAAAACGTCACACCTTATGCCCTAAACGTCACATGGGTTTATGGTTTTGATGGGGTTTCTCATGGTTGATGGTGATGGTTGGATGGAGAGAGAGACACTTGGCACATGCTAGAGCACTTGGTGGCATGATTCATGGCCTTTGGAGGCCCAACGATCTTCATTAAAGGGTCAACATCTCTCCTAGAGGCCCCACGCCACCCTTTAGGGCATGCCATCACCCCTAAAAGGGGATTTTCTTTTTGTAAAGTTGAGTTTTAAGATGTGAAAGGAAAAATAGGGAGGTCGACCTCTCTAATTTGATGTTGAATCTTCAAAAGTGGACAAAAGGGTTTTAGGTGACCTCATATAAATAGAGGTCACCCCTTTGTCATTTGGATCATAACTCACTTGAGTATTACATATGGTATGGCTGAAATTTTTGCCCTACTTGGGCATTTCCTCTATCTCTCTCTTGAATCTCTCTTGTGGATGCTAGTACTTGTCATTTGGTGAAGGAAGTTAAGGTGCTATCTCTTGGATGTATTGTTCTTGCTATTGTGGTGGAATAATCTTGGTAAAAGAGGGTTTCTTCATGCTTTTTCTTGGAATTGGTAAGGAATTTCTGCACTAATTGTGTCTTTCTCTTCTTGTTTCAAGCCTGATTTGTTTAAACCCTTTGAGGAGTATAAAGGCATACACCCTCCACTAAGATCTATCATTATTGTTTTGAACAAACTACTTTGCAAAGGTTGCTAGGAGGAGTAAAAAGGCTTACACCCTCCTAGACTTACCTTGCTAGGTTTTGTTTTCTCCGAGTAAAAAAGGCTTACACCCCTAGAGCAGTAACAAACTATATCTTTGACACAAGAGACTCCATAACCCAATTGGCAAAGCACTAGTCGTTTTGCATTGGAGATATAAAATCATTGCATTGGTATATGTGGAAATTGGAGATATTGCATTTGTTCAAGTTGGAATTTATTCTTCATGCTATAAGCTTGCTTGTGCCCTAAGGGCGTCTAGTTTAGCCAAGTGATTCTCTTTGCTGCTACAAATTAATTCTACAGCCATTAGGTCTGCAGCAAAATCATCTCTTCCTCACTCGTTGCTCTCTAATCTACCGCTGAAATTCACTTGTAAACCTTGGTTATTGTTCTACTTGTTATTGGCTAATTGTTGGGTGGTTTACTTGTTGATTTTTTTAGTTAGATCTTGCTGCTGTAGCAATTGTTTGCCACAACCACTTGGCTGTCATAATAACTTGCTGATGACACTTAATAAACAACCCTAAATATCATCAAAGTCTTGGTTAAATCATTGGAAGTTCAACTAGTCATTACTAGCTTTATTTCCAACATCTTGTACTTGATTTTTGATGGTTATATTTGCAGCTATTATTATCATTTGTTGTTGATATATATATTTCCATACGGCTTCAATTTGGGACAACAAGGGTTCTTTCTTTATCCCCTTTGGTTTAAGGCTTGTATATCTATCGTTTGTGTTGTTCCGAGCATGGATAATATTGTTTTGCAGGTACATAACGCTTGAAAACCATTCTCCATCTACAAGAATCATTCTCAAGCCTTATTCCTTCTCCAATCTTGACCTATAGGGTTGTTCATTGATCATCATCTCACTTTCCATCTCAATCCCCCTAGGGTCATCGGGTTCCTCCCTTGTGGTGATTTCATCATCAATAAAGCGGAGGGAGTGTCTATCTAAGGTGACAGTGGGTAGGTACTCTCGTAGTTGTCACACTTTTGTGGATTGGGTTGGGTTTCTCCCAAGTTACAGATTGTGCGATAATAGAGTATATTGAGGGAGAGCAGGCCTTCGACGAAGTTTCCAAACTTCGTGGCATTGATATGTAGCGTCATTGATTCCGTGACTTCTAGTATTTAGGGACTAGTTGACCAGTGGGGTTGGAGGAATGTCAGTGAGCAAGATGATGTTTGCAACATTGTGCCAGGGTCGAAGGGAGAACCAGTTACAGGTGGCTCTTCGAGAAATACCTTCCTCGCTAAGAGAGATTGTTGATGTTTCTAGCATCAGACAAGTATTTCTGCACAGGTCTAATTGTCTAGATGTGTGGAAGTCGTCCAAGGCCTTCTACCTTGAGACTTTACTTTAATTAAAGGAATTATTAAAATAAAGTGCTATTATTAATTTGTTGAGTTATTAAAGGAAATGCTAAAGGTAATTAGCATTTAATCTTAGCCATTGATTGCAAGTGAGGTGAGAAATCTCAATCGTCGATCACTTTGGAGATTAGGGTTAGGTCATAACTCAATGTTATAAAAGAAAGGCTAGGGTGAAGGAGGAAGACACTTGACGCATTGATACATAGCAGATAAGGACTTTTGCTCAGAGGGTTGGATCACGAAGGACTGTGATTCAAGAATATCTTGGATAGATGGAGAAGGATTTCCATCTAGAGATTAGGTCAAGGAGAAGAGAGAACAGAGGCAACCCCAAGTGGGTTTCAATAGAGCGAAGCCATAGGAAAGGGTCGAGCTGTACAGAGTTTGCCATATAGTCCTTGAGGTCATGTACGCAGGTTTCAGTGGAGACATGCACGTATATGCAGGTTTTCTTAAGGAAAGGCGCGCACACCTTGAAAAGTGTGCTAGATTTGGGTTGTACAACAAAGCAGACTTTGCCTGGTTTGTTTGTAGTTCTATTTCTCTCAGTGGTCCATTATCCTTGTTATGGGAGCCTTGATTTTATCATAATAAAATCATCTCAGTACAGGTTTTCCCTTCGGGGTTTTTCAGGAGTATCTACCCAAAAATATTGGTGTTTATGTGTGCATGATTTGGTTTTCAGTGTTGCTTCTGCTATCTTTATTTGAGTTGAATATTCCAACAATGTATTTTTGTTTTGTGAGTTGCTAATCTGATTTGCAGTAAGGAAATCGCTAGATAACAAGATACCTAGGTGCCGAAGTAAGGATTCCAACAACTTTGAGCTTACTTAGAAGTTAGTAATTAATGTACAAGGCCATCTTCTTTGAGTAAGGCCCATTAGGTAGTTAGGTTGTAGTTACTGAATGTAAAAGGGTCCTCTTTATTAAATAAGGCCCATCAGAGTGGTTGGTAGTCATTAATGATGGGATTGTAAGTAGTTTGGGTTTTGCTAGGAGAAACTATTTATAGATCTAGTAGGTTATGGAATGTTTTGTCAAGTGTTGTTATAGTATTGGAGCTTTGCTCAAAGAAGGTTGCCCCTCAATGAGGTCTAAGAACATCGCTCTTGCTTTTCTAGATTATCAATACAAAGGTTATATTCTGCAGGTTCTATGTCACTGTCTCACTTATTTATTATTATGTAGTTAAATTTCTTGAATAATTTTTCATTAATGACTGGTTATATTCGATAAGCACATTAGAATATGGTCCACAATAATCATGTTAGCATTAGCCAGTGTGAATTTCTTCTTAAGATTAGGCTATGGAAGCCAAGTCCTGTCTATGTTGTTCAAGAGGTCATTGGCAAAATGAATGCTTCATCAGAAGACATTCAAGGTTGAGAACAAGGAAGATTGGGCTAGAGGATTTTCTCAAATAGGATCAATGGCAACCACTAGAGGGAATGATAGCCCAATCCTAAGAGATGACTCTTTCTAGGCATGGAAGGTTTGAGTGCAAAGTATATAGAGAGATGACTCTTTCTAGGCAAGGAAGGTTTGAGTGCAAAGTATATAGAGAGATAACTCTTTCTAGGCAAGGAAGGTTTGAATGCAAAGTATATAGAGAGATGACTCTTTCTAGGCAAGGAAGGTTTGAGAGCCTCCCAAGCCTTCCATATACTCTGCACATTGGAGGTGTTCAAAATATTTACTTTCGAGGGGTTAGTAAGATAGTTTGAAAATAAATTCCTTACGATGCCTTTTTTCCTGAAGGCTACTCTTGTTTAATATAGTGTGTAAGAAGGAGTTTGTAGGCCTCCTTCCCTTTGACAACCCTAATCACCCACTTGGCGCACACTGGTTGCGTTTGCATTATGGTTTTGATGATCCCTAAGCATTCAATTTTTTTTGGGGAGTACAACAAAGTTCCCAACTGGTTCTATGGAAGTCAGGTCACTTGTCAAGTTTGCTGTAGAGAAAATTGTGAAGGTCTTTTTCCGGCGGAGCATGAAGGGTAGTTGACATGGGTGGCCACCAATTCTTTGGTATAGATCTAAAATTTAGTGGTTAATGCCAATGGTTTGGTAACCCACTCTTTAATATTCTTTTCCACCCATTGAAAAAGACGACCCAAAGCTCTCTGGGAGAGAGCCTAGGAAGACAAAAGGGATGTCTAGGAATTTCAAAATCTGACCTGGTTGAATCTAAGACCAATTTAGGTTTTTATAGCAAGTGAGGTATTTACTATAGGGAAAAGTTTAAGGAATGAAATATTATAACAAAGTATAGTATTCTAGGCGAATGTTTTGGTTTGGTAAAATCATACTTGTAGATAATGAAGGAGATTATTTGATAAAAAACGAACAAGTTACTATTACTCTTTGTACATTTTGGCGAATATGATCAATCTAAGCATATGTGATAGAAAAAATAGGCGAACTTTTAAACAAAAAATTGGCAATTGGTAAATTCATTTTTTGAAAGAAATGCCAAATAATAGTGAATTGACATAAATTCACCTCTAATAAAATACTCGGATTGGTTGTTGACTTTGCTTGTAACATTGAGTCTTGGCCCACTCTATATTATGCTCGGAAGCATAGCAAAAGATGGCCAATCTAACACATATTGTGCTGGAAGTGAATCAAAGGTTGATTTGTAAAGATTATAACACATGACAACTAAGGATGTTTGCAAATTTTGAATACAAGTGCTTGGGCAAAATTGTATTGGGAAAGGAAGTGCGAAGGGAAACATATGTGGATGCTGAGTTGAGTATGATGCAGGAAATGGGGAGGCTATGTTGTTGATCAACTTATCAATCACTGGCGAGATGCTCTATGAAGTGCAAGACAATGATGATGGTTTTAGGATTTGGAGGTGTTTCAAAAATATGCATGAAATGTTAGATAAAGACGGAGCTTTCTTCTTAAAGAATTTGTTGGGTTCAATAAAGATGGAGGAATATGATTCTCTTCAAGATCACTTATTGACAATCAAAGATATTTGGGATCATTTGAAAGAAATTGATGGAAACATTGAGGAAGAAGATATGGTGATAATTATGTTAAAAAGCCTGTTATCCCCGATATCTAGGGATAACTAGGAGATCATGTCTCGAGGCCCACATGGTCCTAGACATGGAGTACGAGAGCAGATTGACTTGAGCACGGCCCTTGAGGGCCCATCTTTTCTTTTTCTCAGCCTGCACTCTGAGGGCCCATCTTTTCTTTTTCTCACCGACAACTCGCTACGAAGACTCTACTCCATCACTATCTACTGGCTCGGGACAAAGGGCTCTTGCTCCATGAGGTAATTGGTCTGAGGTATCATGGTATGTGTCACATTTGATCATCATAACCTTCTTATGTATGTATTAGATCTCTTTCACTTTCGATAACTCCGGCTTGGATCTTACACTAATCCACTTGACCACCTGGGGTAATCTGGATTGGGTGACTTAGTAAAGTTGGTATTCATGGTTTTGTTAGCCACCAAAGGGGTTTTGCAGAACAGAACCATCATCTGTTCCCCTCATATTATCACTCTTTTCATCTTAAAACCCACTAATATATCCCATTCCCCTAGTTCGTAGCCATTAGGATGACCTATCAGGGTAAATTTTGTCTTGTGTGAAGAAGGGGCCAAAGGCCCCGGAGGTAAAAGCAACTGGTAAAAAAAAAAAGCCTAGAAATAAAAACTCAGGGAGATGCTTCAGCCTGTGGATCCTCGAAGGCAATAAAAGCCTCGATAAGAAACAGGACCCTAAGAAAAAATGATACAATAAATAAAATGCAAGACCTAACTAAGAGGGATGGGAGGTCTCATCACTTGTCGCCCATTATGTTCATAGGTATTTAGCTGCATGACATTGCCACATCATCCTGGTCACCAAAACTGTGGCAGCGACCCTTGGTTGCATGGCCAAAGGAAGGGGGTCTCACTACCTCCGCCAAGATACTAGTGGGTAACGATGACAGCTCTGGCCACCAAGCCAAGGCAGCTATCCCTCTCTGGCCAAGGCTTTGTAGTAAAATGCAAATAAAGAAAAGATAAGGTAATACAAAAATTGGTGATCCATGACTGGTACAAATGTACTTCCCACAAAGGCACCTTACGCACTAATACAAATAAGCCCTCAGGTCTTACTATGACTAGACATCTCCAAAACCACATCACATCACTATACATGGTTTTGAATAACCCTTGAGGAAACTTTCCATTTTTGTGGGTATTAGCCCAATAGGTTGCCCTTTGGTTTCTTTTACTTCGGTATAGTAATATTCCTGTAGGGTCTTTGAGCTCTTAGAAGATTTGTTAGGGATGTTATGCATATATTTGATAATTTAATGATGAGATGTGAATTACATTGCTATGATGGACTGATGAGCCCCCTGAGGCGTTGAGCCTTTGGATGTGCAGTGGACCACACCCTGGCCACGACAAAATTTCGTGAGGGATCTTTGCACATGGGGATGATTAGCTTCATTCCATGGGGTCGTAATATCTAACGTGATGGACGCTGGGATGGCGCAGGCGGTAGGGCTCTTGGCAGGACGAGCCCTGCACGAGTTGAGGGACGCTCTCATCGTCAGTACGTCCTTGGCATAGATCATGGTTTATGGGATCAGCCCCTGACAGATGAGACATAGACCCCATGGTGAGTGGATAGGACGCCACCAGTGATAATTGGACGACTTCTAGAGCATGTGGCACAAGGCTAGGCTTCTCAAGCAGTAGACAAGCTGGCTCGGAGCCCCCGTGAGGGGCAACGCTTTTGCCATTGATGGTTATCATGCCCTCGAAGGGCCAATGTCTCCCTGGCTTGATTTCTATTTTCTTCATTTTGGCATTTTAGTAATGTAAAAAGTGTGTGACAAACGATTAAAATAATTGTAATGTTAGCCTTGTTCGGCTTATTTGTTGACCTATTTTTGTAAATTAAAGGTCAAGGATCATATAAGAAGGGGACGTTGCTTCTTCATTTTATGATAACATTACTTGCTCTCATTTTGAGAGGTCATCTTTAGCTCTGGTTCTTTGGTTTATCTTCTCGAGGAGGCTAAACCTCTCGAAGGGACTATTTTTTGGCAAAGTGGTGCTTTTATCATTGGAAGTTGGGTTTACAACTAGGAATGGTTAATGCTTCTTCATGAAATTGTAAGTGTTTTCTCTTCAAAACTTCTTTGGTGAATGCTTGTAGATTAAATATCTTGCATTACATTGTCATAATTTGCTTAATCTTTAAACCTAGGGAGCCAAACACACAAGTAGGTCGTGGGCTTCATGTCCCCATAGTAAGCTTATAGCCATTTTGGATTTTGGAGAAGGTTTACCTTAGCCATAGCTACACTAGCCATCTTGTCTTGAGCTAGTTTTGAGCATGGATTGAAGAGGCATGTCCTAGGCCCAACTGGTAAATTTACACCTGGTTTACTTTAGGGGTTTTGAAAAGCTCACATAAGAACACTTTCTGTACCATAGGTTTATGCTTCTGCCAGCCGCTGCCAAGAAAGTCTTAAGGAAAGGAGTGAAAGTTCTAGGCCCAGCTTTAGCTACAACTAGGTAAATTCCTTCCTTCCTAGGGTTTAGGGCTGGTGGCCTTGCCATAACAAACACCATCAAACCCTAGTTCTCTTTGGTTCGCTTAAGTCCTTCCTAAACCATCAGTCTCACTTCAAGTTGACTCCATTAACCCAAGGTGCACTAGTCTATGAATGATTTTTGAAGCTTGTTATGCCTAAACCTCTCTTTCAAACTATCTCTAATTGCAAACCTAACTAACCTAGCCTCTAACCCTAGCTATTTTGAACTACAATCCCAAAGTCAGATGGGAACGCTTGGCCTTTTAAACTTTTTGCTTGATAGAAAGGCGCGGGCCTCTTTGTTATCTCTTCCACATACCACCCGGATTTGTTTTACCTTTTTGCGGGTTGATTTTGACAAAACGTCACCCTTGGCTAGCTAACCTCCGGCAGACAACAAAATTTATATATAGAGGTGACGCCATACCTTGTTAAATCTCTTGCCTGGACCTTAACGTTTTGATCTGTCACCTCCTTGATTGGTCTTGAGCTATTGATTACATTTGTGAGTTTGTCTGCAAACGCTATGCCTTTTTCCCTTCAAATTGACTCTCGCTGATTGTGCTTGATCGCACACACCTCAGAAAGCATAAATAGTATAGGTGACGCAACAAATTCATGTATGTGGTTTTTAAATTCTCGACATATTTTATTGCACACGATATGATACAAGGTCTAATTGTGAACATTGAATGCCTTTTTATCCCATATGCTTTTGTTGATGAAGTGATATAAACCTTTCTAGCCACTATTGACTTCTTCGCTTAATAATAGCATTGATTAATTGCTCATATATGCATTGGAAGATAGTCATTAACTTCATGAAGTACTAACCCATCAAGAAAGCTATTATATATTCTAGTTATTTGTTTTATCTCGCAAACAGGCGCATCATCAATGGATATTTCTTCTTGACTATCTCACACTTGGTCGAATCTCAAGTGAAAGGGAACCTATTGTCTTGATCCATTATCCTTAGCCCTTCTAAACCCAGATTACATAGGACGCCTCCCTTGGACTAGTCCTCCCAATAGAAAGAGCCCCCCATCGAAATGACAGTGGGTGGGGAAGCTCCTGTTACGTCGGTTTCAAGCCCTGACTCAAGCTCTTTAGACCTTTCCTACAAACCGTGCGATAACAAAGCCTAATGCTTTCGTAGGAAGATTTTCTTTAGACCTTGAATATAAGCTTTGAAGATGTTGTTTTGACATTCAAGCAATCGAGCAATAAACTTTTGCGCAAGGATAGGTAGAAGAAGCAATTTTGTCGCAACAATGTGAAAGGAGAATTTTGGGTGGCCTTAAAAGCATAGTTTAGGGAAAAGACAAGCATAAAGATGGGAGTGAAGATGGCAACAAGAGTTGTAATTTATATATGTAAAAACTTGGAAAAGGTATACAATATTTTCATTGTAGCAAGATAAGGAAAAAGGCCAAGTTTTGTAGAAAATGGTTGTGGGACAAGAAACACAACAAGTGGTCTTTTTTCGATGATGAATCGGGGAAGAAGCACACCAATGTAGTTGAGAATAATGAGGAAGAATAATTTTATATTTATATGACTAATGGTAAAGGAATCATTGGGAACAAGACAAATTGGTACATTTATTTAGGTGCATCATGGTATTTTACTATTGAAAAGATTGGTATACTAGTTTTGTAGAGGACATATCAAAATCTGATTATGCTGTCTTGTTGCAGGGATAGATGTAGAGTTGAAAGGAAGGGAAGTGTCCAAGTCTAGATTAGAGATAAGAGGTTACTATTTAGGGATGTCTATTATGTCCCCGGTTTTCAGAAGGATTACGAGGAATAACTTACATTTAGATGTTATCTTCAATGATAATATTTTATGTTTTATTGTTAACATAAAAAGCAAAAAGACATTTTCTATGGGTGTGGAGGAAAGAGTTTGTTTCAACTGGTGTATGGTGAAGAGAAGTTGATTGTTAGAGGAGAGAACCTTGAAATACGAGAAGGTAAATAATGGTTTCATTATGCTTTATTTGTTGATTTCATGAAGAGAGAAGATTGTCAAGGAGGGAGAAGATGAAGTAGTGAAGCTGGATGATGCTTCCTTAGAGGAGCAAAAGGAAATATTTGATATATTTGCCACCAAGGATGATGCTTCCTTGGAGAACACAAAGGATAACTTTGATATGTTGAGCCATCAAGATGTGGAGGAGGTAAGTTTGGTGAATAAAGTTTAAACTAGGTACTGCATCAATGGTGGAAATGATGAATATAGCCAACATTGGCTCTTGTTCCGCAATTGGGTCAATGGACGAACAAAGGGTTGTTGACATGACTTCTTCTTCATCAACCTTTGTAGATACAGTTCACTTCTAGTTGTTGATTGAAGTCTTCACTTTGAAGTAGTATGCAACATCTTTCTTGATCCAAAGATTTTGTTTGTTTTTGAAACATACAACTCTATGTAAATATGATCATCATGGGAGGGTGTTAGATGTAATGGTCACAATTAGAATTTGGCGTAGTCGTACATTAAATGTACGTTTTCCGTGTAATAAAATCATATATATGACTTAAATAGAGAGTTGTTTTAAGTGATGTAATCATGACTTAATAAATATTGTGTCATTAGGTGATTAGGTATCCGAGAGTTACACAATTTGCTCCTTTATCTGTCCTATTGTGTATTGAGACATTGAATCACTCAAGTAAGCAAGCAATTATTAACTCTCTCTTATTCATTGATGTATTTCCTGTCTATGTTCTTGTGTGTAAATTTGACACTGACATTGCTCTAGTATTTGGTGCACTTGAAGGTTTGCTAGGTAGGATGAGCTCCTACACTAGCACAAAGCAATTGGATATTTGATAGTTTAGGCTTGTATATGATTATTTCTCTACATTTTATTTTCCTGGCTTTTTATTTAGTATCTGAGTCTTTTTGTTAAGCAATTTGTGTGGAGTTTATTTTCCTTCAACAATTGAATGCATCTCCTTTTGAAATATTTTTCCTTCCTCAATATATTTTAGTCAAATTCTTATAAAAATGATAAAGTTAAACACGATATTGATTGATTATGGCTGATATGAGTTGCCTTCAAGCCATAATCAAACCTGGAAGTCCTTAATATATTGTTGTTGGATAACTTGAATACAAGTAAGACTTCTCTCATCTCATGATAGGTTGAAAGTTTTATGTTTTTTTGGTTTTGATTTAAATGATCTTGTGACCCATTTTGAGAAGCTTTTAGGGTGTCATTTAGGGAGTGGTCATATTGTAAAGACAAAGTGTTGAATACAAAATTTCACAAATGATTCCTACATGCTGTGATTGTTCCTTCCCTTTCTCTCCCATAATGCATTTTAATGTTCCATGAAACACTTTTGGTCTCTTGTAGATATTAATATAATGCTCTTTATATTCCTTGTTTGTTGTGTTTGATTTAAAGATTAGGTTTAATAGAGATTATAAAACATAGATTTACATTCTGCTTTAAGGTTGGGGATCCACTGGTCATATGGCCGAGTTAGGGTTAAACTTTTGTTGAGATCTACAATGTATTCCACAATATGGTAAATGTTGCTGTAGCCTAAGATTTAGTAGGAGTTAACTTTCAATAGGGACTAGGCAACTGGAAAATTCATGAAAAGCTCTCTTTGAACCAAATGTGTATGATCCATATGCTGAAGACAAACAAAATATGTAGGCAACAACAAGGATGCCTGTTTAAATGGTGGAAGTTCTAGATTTTTTTTATATTAGTTCAGTTTTTGAATATTGAGTTTGCTATTGTGGGTTGTAGTGTTTAGTATTTAAATAGTGGTTTTTACCCACCAAGTTGCACTAGGATGGACTTGCAGTTAAGCCGCCAAAGATTGAACATGGATATGTTCACAATCAGAGTTCACAAGTCCAACAGGCCATTATGGCCACCTTTCTTCTCTTTCTTCATACCGCATTTCCATGCCTCCCATGGGGAGTTGTAATAAGATGAATCTGGCATGATGAATTTGTAAAAGGCTTAGCCTCCTAAGACTAAATTATGAGTACATTATTTATTAATTATTCCTTGCTTGAATTAAATTTTAAGCGAGTTATAATTTTTGAGTTTTTTCATTCATTGCCTCCAAAGCTGGAGTATGTACAGATGGTAAGGTCTTAGCTTGGAAAATCTAAGTCTAGTGTCTAATGTATATATTACCATGCTAGTGATCAATATTGAGTCGTATGGAAATTGCACTAAGTCCCCCCTAGGATTGTTTTTAATGTTTTTAGTCAATAAAAAATTTCTCGCAAAATGGTATATTTTAATTGTAAATAAGTCGTAAGTTAAAAAAGTGGTACTAGGAGGCATTATATGCTTGGAGGGTATTTGTTTTTTACACTCAGAATACCCACTTTACCTAAGTACCCACTTTGTGAATGAAATTAGTGATTTTTAATCACTTAAAATTAATTTTACTCACAAAAATGTCATAAAAATAAAAGGAAAAATCGGCAATCGTTAAATCAAGGAAACATGTCTGGGACATGTTTCGCTTGTATCTATAGTCTACTCAAGTGGTGCCGAGTTGTCTAAGTAAAAGATGACTTAACTTGAGTGATTTGTCATATAGTGGAGATCTTAAGGAAAGAAAGTGCACTTTCCTCTTTACCACGCTTTTTCCCTTGATATGTGCACCCTTGTGATTTAGAAACATCATGCTTTTTCCTTGAGATGACTTGTGCGCTTTTGTGCCTTGGAAACATCAAGCTTTTCCTTGGAGATAACTTGCCCTTGTGATGGGGAAACATCACGCTTTTCCTTGGAGATAACTCACCCTCCTTCTTGGGAAACATCACTCTCTCATGCTATATAAGAAGGTTGACCTCTGCATTGGAGACTAGTTAGAGCTTGGGGAAAGAACTTGGCTATTGTAATTCCGTTGTAATACTCTTTCAAGATTGAATAAAAGACTTTGGAGGTCTATGGTGCTTGTTTTCAATGTGTGGATGCTTGGATAATTGTGCTTAAATCTGAAGTAACTTGTGTATTTGTTCAAATTTTGTATATCTACTTCATCTAAGGCCTTGGAAGGTGTGTTGACACACAATAGGGTAGGATCTACTTTGTAACTATTTTGTTGCTTAGATCTAACTACTTATATCTAGAGATTTCAAAGTTGCATATTTTTTTGATGAACTAATGTATTTCTTTAAGTCTCTTTTGTAGGAAGTACCTTTTCTAACAAAGTGTTTGCAAAGATTGAACAAAGTCGAATGATTACTTAAGCTTGGAGAGGTGTTAGATTGGAGATTCATCTTTCACTCTTTTTAAGAGCTTGAAGAGCAAACCCCTCTTTCATTTACCAAAGGACTTCATAGCCCAAGATTCGAGTCTTGAAGAAAGACTCTCTCTCTCTCTCTCTCTACCTTTCAAAATCTCTTTTTCTCTTGGTTCCTTTTGGTTGCATGCAAATCCTTGGATCTAACTTTCTTTTTTAAATCTTTTAAATCTATTTTTTCATGCATAAAAAAAGGTAGATCTACTTTACCTTTAGAAGCTTTATCATCTCATTAAGATCTAGCTTGTAATCTAGCTTTAGCTTACTTTTTAAAGGAAAATCTTAAAGCTAAAGGTAGTTTTCATTTCTTAAGTGTTCTAAAGCTATATCTAGGCATCTCTTTAATATTGTTTGCTGTTTTATAACAGCAAGTAATATCATTGAGAAAGGGACTTTATTTTCTTGCTTTGTCAGATTCTAATCGCCAGTTTAGTATATTTTTTATTTAGAGTATTTTTGCAAACTTTGTACATCAACTAACATCTTTTTTGCAGGGTCTTCCAAGTTCCAACAGCTTTTCAGGGATCTTTTGCCCCAACTAAATTTCTGTTTTGAGCAGGTTTACGAATAGATAAGGAGAGTCTTTGCCCGATTTTTTGAAGATTTGGAGCATCCGGGACACCTAGAAATACTCCTTCAATAAACTCATCTGGAAACCTTGTAAATACTTGTGACCCCCCTAATGAATGATCACAAGTCGTACCCAAAGAAAAAAGTGTAACCGAAGTAATAAAATCATTGGGCTATACATAGCCCAATTTTCATTCCCCCTGGGGGATTGGTGTCTTGTGGCGTGATTGTTCATTTTTGCTTCAAGTTTCTCATACTTTCAAATTTTTATTTAAGAAGCTAAAACAAACTTTAAAAATTAACCCACAACACCGCATAACATTAGTTAGTTTTAATTTCATAGATTAATTTAGATTGATTTTTTTTTTTAGATTAGATTTCAATTTCAACAAACCCACAACACCGCATAACATTAGTTAGTTTCAATTTCATAGATTAATTTAGATTAATTTTTTTTTTAGATTAGATTTCAATTTCAGCATTTATTTTCTGTCATTTCAAATTTGGAAAATAAACATTTCCCCTCAGCTCCCCGGTGTATGCTCTGAACCCTTGCGATCCTAGCTCGACCTGGAGAACTCATCAGAATTGGGGCTGGTCAGTGTGAAGTAGTTTAATTAGGAAAATCTTTAAGTTGCTATTGCTTTGATTGGAAACCACATAGAGATTATTTGTGAAGTCAGACGGGAACTTTGAGATCTAGGTTCTCCCGTGTTGGACATCTGACATCTCTATTGAACTTGTTGGTGAAGTCATTTGGGCTTCGACAAGTTTTCAACAAATTCCAATTTGAGGGATAGCCTTTGAGAGGCCACACCTAGATTATATTTTCTCTCTTGTATCACTTTGTACACACACTGCATACTCAAAAGTTGGCTTGCAAACACGAGAGCCACTTCACAATAAATCTAACTGAAGCAACTCATTAATAAATTAAAATTTACCAAGAGCATTTCTCAACACATTTCAGCAGCATTTGTTTTTCTCGCGACAGTCTATTTGGCACTGGTCTACAATCTCCATATATTGCTTATCATTTCCTTTTAGCACTTGTATCTATTTTTAAGTTATATCTTTTATGCAAGTACTTTACATGCTTTGAATATTTTCATTATAAGCTATTTCATTTGTTGTCATATATGCTGCTAGCGTAGATCTTGTATCTTGCTCTTGTTTCATAATAAACTCCTAGAATAATAATTGTACTTAGATTTAGTTTAAGCCTTAGATTATTTTATTAGGGACTACCCCCCTTGGCTTTGCTAGGAGTTGGCCTAGACGGAGGAGTTGAGGATCAGGGGACAACACTTTGACCCGAGACTTGCCCCCAAGGACACGCCCAGTGGATTAAAGTTTTTTCCATGTTACCTGAGGTGTGTATAAAGGCAGCAAAAATGGTCATGGGGCATAGTTGTCTAATAACATTCTCAAGTGTGTGGCAATATTATATGTTAGATTGGGTTTATGTGGGAAGCACAGCTTGAATAGGCAGTGCTCGTCTCTATCTGGTCACTTCCACATGTTCCAATTAATTTTTTGAGATTTTTTTCAAGATAGCTGTTGGCTTCTGGACAAAGTAGTTCTCTCATGGTTAGAAAGTGCTATGGGTGTCTGTGACTCTGTGCCATCCTTTCCTTGGTCATTTAATTTTTGTTGAGTCACATTTCTTGCGCATTTAGTATTACTTGACAAGTCACAGGTGGTTGCAGACAAAGAAAATTGCAATCAAAGGATAGGAGAATTGACAAGTTCTTCAGTAGCTTGATTTTGATTCAATCCTGTTTTATTTTCCACCTTAATGCATGGTCATCAGAAAATAATATAGTGGTATATGTTGTTGTAAGATAAACTTTGTTTCTGGGTTATATGTACAGAGTGGAATAAAAATTAATTGATATTATGGTCATCTGTATATGATTGTTGACAATGTGAACATCTGTGGAAGAGTATGAATGAATGTTTTGTGTCCATTTTTAAAGTGTGTCATATGACGTTGTATGCAGTGATATTATATATATTATAAACTTGTCTTCACTAGCAGATTTAAGCTTATGTTTTCTGTTTTTTCCACTTTTGTTGCTGTGTTTGCAGTATCTAAAGGAGCAACGACTTCCTCCTCAAACCTTTATACCAAACCAAGCAGTCCGTGTGAAACCAATACATGAGAAGTTGCGCACACTGGGAGGGACTGCAAAACTAATTTTTGATGTTATTCAATATCCCTAAATAATAAATTCAATATTTTTGAAACTTATAACTTTCATTGTTTTTGAAACTTATAACTTTTACTTTGCTGAACCTTTAAGGATTGCAAATTTTATTCCTTGACAATGACACATTTGATCCCACCTTAGAGAGAGCTATTCTGTATGCAGTGAGCAATACATTAGTCTGTGATGGCCTTGAAGAGGCTAAAGTTCTTGGTTGGGGCAATGAGCGCTATAGAGGTAATTTCTATAGCCTATAACCATTGGGTGCTTCATCTATTCACTGATATTTTGATGGATTTCAATGATTATGAATTGCCATGAACATTTTTTGATGCCTTGCAGTGGTTACCGTGGATGGTATTCTGCTTACAAAAGCTGGTACAATGACCGGTGGAATTACTGGTGGCATGGAAGCTAGATCCCAGAAGTGGGATGATCGGGCAATTGAAGGTTGCCTCAATATCCCATGTTTTACATTTAGTTTCTTGTTTATGAACCTTATTTTTCCTGCAAATCAACAGTCATAATAGGTGTTCATGATTTGATGATTGGTGTGCAGCTCTTAAGAAGAACAAAGAGCGCTATGAATCAGAGATGGCAGAGCTAGGATCTGTAAGAGAAATGCAGATCAAAGAGGCAGAAGCATGTGGGAAGATCAGTGGACTTGAACGAAAGATTCAGTATGCTGAAATTGAAAAGGTAGAAAAGTCTCATATTTGCTGTTTCTAGAAAGTTCTTATATTCATTGTCTCTGAATATAGAATGTTGCTTTTCTTTTAAGAATTTCATGCAGTAATAAATCAATGATATAATCTGTTTTCTTTGTAATATATAGAAAGGTTATCTTTATAGGCATAACACTAAAAAATAAGTCTCCACAAAAGCACCAAATACACAGCCTAACAGAAAGCTTGTTGTTAGGCAGAGTTCAAACTTCAAACAGAATGCTAAGGCTTATCATAGCCCTACAACTTGTGTTCTACAACTTCTGTACTTTGAGCACAGAATGCTGAGGCTTATCATAGCCCCACAACTTGTCTTCAATAACCTCTGTAGTATGTACAGTTTGAGTGGGCCCAATGGTTAAGAACAGGTGTTTCCTCCTAGGAGGTTACAGGTTCAAATCTAGAGAAGGGTAGGGTATGTACACCTTTGTAGACTTTAACAATCAAATTGCTGTGTGGAGGGGTCCCTTGTCCCACAAGCAAGGGGGTCCCATACGCCAATTTGGTGTCTGGTTTGGCTGTGACCTTAAAATTAGATTATTATTATTATTTCTGTTGACATTAACTTGATAGCACAACAAAGGAATTTTTTGACTATTCCTTACAAACATCAGTACCACAAATGATGTGAAAAAGATGAATGAGTACAGTGTAAAGCCAACTGCCCTATGTAAAGAACCAATCTGGTTCTTACGATGAATACCCATCGTAAATGGAATAAATAACTGTAATCCATACTGGATAAGAAAATATATTGAATAAGAATGTATATAATGAGATAAAATAGATAACGATATGAGGAATAGATGTACAATGTGAGTGTAAAATATATAGAGAACCTAAATGCATATATGGTGACCATCCATTAAAGGATGCTTCTCTTAGACAATTAATAACTATTTATTGTTATTATTATTATTGTTATTATTTATGATTATTATCACTTAATATTATATATATTTTGTATGTTACATTGCCTTCCCCTTAAAAATGCTTTGTCTTCAATGCATGATTAGAGAATGACCTATCTCTTGTTCTAACTCGAATTGTCTTCTCATGATCTTTTGTTTTTGTAGTTGCGACACTTGATGAAACAAAATGATACAATTTTCGAATTCCTGTAGTAATATGTTGCATATTTTCGGAAGTGATCCATCCCAAATCTACTTTCATTGAAATTGTTTGATGATGGACTGTTCGGATAGGATTTCTCATTTTAGGCTTCCATACAAGTTGTCGATTTTGTCTTCATTCGTTTTCAATGTTGTAGTTTAGTTGTTGGTAAGAAGAACATTGTTTATATTCCTCTTGACCTTGTTGTTGGTCGTAACGACTCGTGTGATTTGGATGACGATAAGGCACCCAAATCTCCTCTGATTATTGTTTATTGGATCTTTCTTCAACTTTTGATGTCTCTGGTAATTCAATTGGATCAATGTTTGCTTCTTTCTCTAAGGTTTGGATTTTTTGAACTAGAAGCTTCTCTATTTCAATTGATTTAGTCATAACTTCTTTGTGATCTAGCTCTTCTTGTAAAGACTTCTTATCATGCTTTAGCTTTCTAATTTGGGTAAGTAAGTCTTGATTATGTCGCCTTAAACGTAAAAGTTCTTCCTTATTTCCTGACATGTCGTCTTCATTTTTTGATTCCAAATTTTCCGTTATTTCGTTCTTTAAACTTTTAATTTGTGCAAGCAATTGTTGATTAAAGACTCTTAGGCGAGAGCTTTCTTCATCTTTTTTCTTCTCATTCTTTAACTTTTTGATCTGTTCAACCAAGTTTTGATTATGGTTCTTTAAATGACAATTCTCTTCATCTTTCTTCAATAATTTCTTATTGAGATCGCGATTAGCTTGTTCGAATTTTTGATCCCTTTGCTTCTTATCTTTTGACTCGTTGATTTGTACCAATAACTTTTGGTTATGATTTTTTAAGTAAGAAATGTCTGTCTTTTTCTTGTAATTTTCCCTCGAGATTTTGTTTTTGTCTCTCTTCTTGTTTTTTTAGCATTTGCTCCAACCCAACTTGAAATTGTAAATTTTTGTTGTGTTGTTGATAATGAATTAATTGGTTCTCTAATTCTTTTATTTTCACTTCCCAATGTGTGTCACCTTGATTTTCTACTCAAGTAAAAATATTTTAACAATATGGACAAGGGCGAGTTCCATTCATAAGGCCCCTTTCATACTATATTCCTCTTTTGTGCAATATGGACATTTTGTCGAAAATGTTTTCTTTGTAGATGTCATAGTTCACTTTGTATTTTTTTAATAAATGATAAATGTATGAATTTGAAGAACCCACTTTTAAAACAATACACTTTTTTCACTTTTTTTTTTTAAATTCTTTAACTTTGGAATATATTATTTTATTTTATATCTTTTTTCTCTTTTAACTACCCCTCACTTTCCGAGATCCACTTCACTTTTAAAAATATAATAATCCTTCAAATGTTTTTTTTATTTACATAAATTTATGATGGTATCGTTTATAAATTATTATAAAACCTTTCCTCCTTGTCTTTTTGTGGATATCTCTAACTCCACAATATTTAATATGATACCCTCTCTTCTTACTTTTCCTTTATGAATATCCTTTACACAAGTTAATTGACTGTTATTACTTTGCTAAAATATCTTTTGACTTTGGTTGAATTAATATTACTCCAAAAGACTTAGGTCATTGACTTTTTATTTTGGCTTCAACCCCACGTGTATATAAAAAGTTGTAAAAAGTTACCACTGTAATTTTTTTTATAGGGTAGGGAAATATCATGGGCCAATGGTTTACCAAAACCATGGGTTTATTAACCACCAACAATAAAATCAGAATTTACTCTTCCTTCTTCTTTGGAACTTTTCTTTTAAATTACCTTTTCTTTTTTCATTCTTTCCTTCTTTCTTTTTTATTTATTTATTTTTCTTCTTCTTGATATCTGGTAATAACTTCTTCAATTTTTTTGCAGTTGAAGGATTATTTATTCAATGGTAATTTCTGATGATTTTTTTTTAATTGGCAAAATTCCCTCACATGGTCAAAGACCTGGATAAATTAGAGAAACTTTGAATATTTTTTTGTATGGGGCTACAAGTCTGTATGGCCAATGGCCAGGATCAACAATGAAACTCTGATACCAATGTAAAGAACCAATCTGGTTCTTACGGCGAATATCCATCATAAATGGACTAAATAACTGTAGTCCATACCGGCTAAGAAAATATATTGAATAAGAATGTATATAATGAAATAAAGTAGATAATGATATGATGAATAGATGTACAATGAGAGTGCCTAATATATAGAGAACCTAAAGGCACATATGGTGACCATCCATGAAATGATGCATCCCTTAAATTAATAACTATTTATTATTATTATTATTATTATTTATGATTATTATCACTTAATATTATATATATTTTGTATGTTACACCCTAACAAGCTCTACTACCTTGCCCTAATGGCTCACTGGGATTCCCTTCCTGGATTTATCATTTCATTATTTAACAAGAATGATTTCACTTTAGAACACAGTAAGATTTTCTGCATGTAGTTTTCAGTTCCTATTTCACATGGTTGAAGTTGAGGTACGCTTGCAGTTCTCCTCCTCTGACCTTGATGCCTCTTTGACCTGCAAACAGCTTCAGCTCTTCTTTAGATGGTTTTACATAGGTTTGTAGCTTGACATGGATTCTTTCCTCTCATCCTTGTTCTATTTCGTTTTTTTCCTGGTATCAAGAAAATTCCTTCCCTGTTGCTATAGCCTATATCATATCCCTTTTTCTTCCCACCTCTCTATATAAAACTGTATGTATTGAGGTTTTTGATTTATTGAATGTTTATTACTTTTATGATGAAGCTTTGAGCACCGCACACCCAGCATCCAAAACATGTTTCATCTACTGTAAAGTAACATTAATTCAAGAAATATTCAGTTACATCACAGTATATATGATCATAACATGCTTAAATTAAATTTTTAAAATCTTTTTTTTTGTGTTTACATACTGGAAACATGATTACAAGTTGACTATGCCACAGAAAGGTTACACATCAAAAGCCTCTAAGCGCATTAACTATGGCATCACAAAAAGAAACGTGTCTGTTAAACCTGAAAGAATAATATGTTTTTAATATGAACAATATTTAAAGCCTTGCTGCTTAACCATAGTCAACTAAGGCAAAGAATTTTTTTTTCCACTGTCAACTGTCAAGTAGAGCTGAAAGTATTGTTGCTCTTCATCATAAGAGCAGTGTTTTCTGACAAAAAATGCATCCACTGGACCTGTATTTGATTAAACCCAGGTGTAACACCAGCATCTACTTGGAGAACTCTGCCGTCAATATGGATCAAAGATTGGGACTCTATTAAACAGCAGGAAGGAGGCTCTTAGCTGACACTCGAACCTTTAATACATCATCCACCTCCGTCTCCTCAAGAGGATCCCGTCCTGATCCTATACCCCCAACACTGGCCAGGCATCAACGTCAGCATGCTCTACATCAAAAGTAACACCTCTCTACTGTATTTCTGTGATCTACACAGAAACAAATTTTGTGGAATGGTCTTATCTCTCTCTTCTGCTGTCATATCTAGCAGAACCCTCCCTCCTCCATTGAGATGGCTAGGAATGATGAGCATGTCTAGGCCCTTAACACTATTTATTCTATCATTCCCAAAATTAAACTGGTCACTAGGTTGCCTAGGTTGAGAAATACCTTCAATTGAGCCTTATTTCATTAACCTGAAAAGTTTCTTGGACAACCACATCAAAGACTATGACTTGTATGTACCTCCACCAATCAGATCTGCAAAAGCTCAACAACTGCTAGTACCTGCTAAGCTTGCGCCCTCCACCAAGAAAGAACCCTCACCACAAAATAAATAGGCCCTAAGCCTCCTTGCACCCTCCATGAAAGATGGTGCCCAAACTCTCCTCTCCCAATGCTTCCATTCTCATCCTCTTGCTCCTCTCCAAACTCTCCAAGTGAACAAATGAAGGAATGAGCCTCCTTTTGCCCTATGTGCCCCTCTTAAGGAATCATAAGGAAACCTAAAAGATCAATGGCTAGGATCACTCCAAGCCATATCTAATCCATGGTTGAGGTCTCTCAAAAAATAATCTCAACTCAAAACCCGCTTTGGGTTAAGTTTCCATAGTTCACTTTATGTCCCTCAATTCACCCACAAAGTGAATTAACAGTCACTTTTCACTCAAGTGACAAATTTCACCCTTTTGACTTAGGAAAATGTCAAAGTGAAATTAGACATAAAGTATAAGGCACAATGGGTCAATTATTTCCCTCTTGTGGTTAGAGACCCACAACCACAAGGGGACCACTTCCCTTGGTACACCAGAACTCAACAGAGACATGTCTCATCCGCTGACAATATAGACATCTATAATCCCATAATTAACAATCGAATGGCTAAATTATTGGATGGTGGAGATTAAAAAAAAACATGACTATTGGATGTATTTCCACTGTCCAATCTTGCACCCTCCATCCTATTTCCAAAATATGAATGCCTATCGTTGTAATGAATGAATAGAAAGGGATAAATCATAATACCATACAAAAACTAAATATGAGTACATCGCTGTTGAAAAGGAAAATGACAAAACAGGGGGGCCTCTAATCTACACCAGAGGTAGACATAAAGGTGGAGGAGCTGTTTCTGCCATGATCAATCATAGTGAAAATATCAAAGTCGTGCAATGCTTGATGATGTCCTTTGGACAATGGGCGGGGATGAGAAGACTAGGATGGGTGATCTTGGGCGAAAAGCTTGGGTACAATCCTTTCAAGCAATCCCAACATATGAGGCCAAGGGAAGAAATATACTGATGGAGTATGTGTTAGGTCGCTCTTCCCTCTTCTCACTTCATTATTTTTTGTTTTGAAAAGTACATGATATATTTATGGAGAATGTTTACATCAGCCAAACATAAGAGCATAAGGGTATAATCAATGGAGCTTTTATCCTCTTCCTTGCTGCTATTAAATCTGAAATAAAACAAGAGTATGCCATTGCTTCTAGAGGCTTAGCATCCTTGATGAACAAAAGACCTTCAGCTAACATTTGCATACATACCTCATCCCTCCACGGTGTGTAGAAATCGGATAGAGAACTGACCTCATTATCAAAAATAGACTTGCAACATCTCTTCCAGGTAGTAAACAGAGCTGAGATATGCAGACAATGCTGGATACCCACAAAATTAGAGTGAACCAAATAGCTTGAATCACCAAGAAGAGCTGCATGCCAATGCACTTTTCCTTGAAGAAGGATAGAATACCGAGTCTGAACATATTTCCAACAACTTTTGCATTCTAACAATTCCTAAACATGTGCTTCACCATTTCAGAATGGTTAACCATTATAGACATGGCGGAGGCCATTAGAGAGGCCACTCTTTGTCAATCGGGCCTTGGAGGGGAGTCCCTGATAAATAACAAGCCACACATACACCGACAACTTGTAGGACATGCTCATAGACCACACAATATGCAAGCTCTAAATTCATCTATCCCACAGTTTGAAGCCATCCAACAAGCATTGGGAACAAGGGCTACCCGTTAAATTTATAAGTAGCTGCAAGAGCCATTCTCCTGGAGGATGGCTAAGACCCTAGACGAGATCTAGGGCCCCCAGTGCACTCCTGGGGTACTTGGTCTGGGACCAAACAGTCAGTGCCATGGCATAAGACCCTTGTGAGGGCCCCCAGTATA
>SNQJ01S0022047.1:91927-102218 GCA_010110895.2 Picea sitchensis | reverse complement strand
CCTAAGAATGGGAGATCTAGGTAGCTTGTATGCACCGCCAATAAATGTCTTCTTTGACATTACTGTTGATTAAATGTTCGAAGGGAAGAAGACCATTCATTGTAATAGGCTTTGTGATTAGTTTGGAATGTATGAGACTTTTAGTCTTCATACAATGTGACTACCTCGGTAGTCTCTCAATTGTCTTTTTAAACACTGGGGTAGATTCATCTAAGCCCAAGTCTCATATGCACTCTGAGTTTGCAAAGATCGAAGGTGTATATATTGAATTCCAATATTTGATAGGTTTTCCATTTGTGTGACTGAAGATATGCATCCTCAAGCTTTGTAAATTTGAGGTGCATATCAAACCTAGTATTAGATGGGTCTTTGCTAGTTTTCATATTCAAATGAACCTAATGCACCACCTAGATTCAATGCACCATTACAAAAGTGTTGATGGACCCCCTTTCCCCCACTTGGGATATGAAGTGCCTTTCTTTTCTCAGTGAAAACTCTTCAACCTGAATAGGAAGATCATTTTTTACCATCATGATAATGTTAATTTTTGGTTGCTCCAAAAGTGGTTTCACCTAGCTAGGGGAGCACTTCATGTTGATTTTTCTGATTCTCAGATTTGATAGTTATTGCCTTATGATTTCAAAACAAAGTTTCCTTTCATGCCATAGTTATCATAGAATAACTATACATTGAAAATATCAACTATAACAATGCAGCAGAAATAACAAGATCTAGAAATATTAACCATGCACAATAGACACAAGAACACAAGAATTTATCTTGGGAAACCCAACCTTGGGAGAAAACCCAACAACTTTTCTACAAAAGAATTCAGTCCAAGATAATACTAGTTTCTCAGCAACAAAATAGACAAGATACCATCCAAAGAATGTTCTTTTTAGCCTAGTGCCTTCCAAGAGCTAGTGTCTACGTAGAATGACCAAGATACATCCCAAGATATAACTCCCACAAGCCTAGCGCATCCTCCAAGAGATAGTGCATGAGTAAGATGACCAAGAATACCAATTGCAACACAAATCACCCCAAAAGATCCTTCTCCAAACTTGCACCTCCTTTTTGATGATGAGAGAGTGAGTGAGGTGTGTTAATGAGATGAAATGAGCCTTTATTTATACTTGTAAAGTCACCTTTCTTTTACATGTGGGGTCGACTTCTCTTCTTGGGTCTTTGATTTCTCTTTATTGCTTTCTGTCTTTTACTTGTGGGGACGAATTCTCTTCTTGGGTCTTCAATTGCTTCTTGGGGCTTCTTCAATGGTCCGATGGACTTCTTCTTGTCTTCTTGGCATTTCTTCTCTTCTAGAAAATTTTTCCTTGAGCCTGGTTGATATAATCTTCTTTGGCATGCACCCAGTTGATATATACTTCTCCCACATAGCACCTTGAGTCTCTGTTAGTCCTTGTCCAGTCACATGATCAAGGATAAAGACTACTCCCGGGCCATTCTCCTTAGCCAAATCACATGGACAATCTGATGCTAATACATGGAGAACATAAACACCCTGGGCCATTCTCCTTAGTCAAGTCACATGGCCATCTGAGGAGAATGTTTTCCCGATGCATATGTACCTTGAGTCTTTGTCGGTCCTTTTCAAGTCACATGATCAAGGATAAAGGCTACGCCTCGACCGTTCTCCTTAGCCAAGTCACATGGCCAATCTGAGGAGAATGTTTGCCCGATATTGCCATTTGGAGAAGCATCAACACCTTGAGTCTTTGTCGGTCCTTGTCAAGTCACATGATCAAGGATAAAGACTACGCCTGGGCCATTCTCCTTAGCCAAGTCACATGGCCAATCCGAGGAGAATGGCTTCCCGTTGCTGCCCAAAACATCAACACTCCCTCTTAGCGAGGGAGACATTCTGCATCACGCCAAGCTTGTCCCTGAAGTAAACAAACTTTGCTCTGGACAGAGGCTTGGTGAGAATGTCTGTTATCTGCTCATCTGTGGATATGTTTTTGAGATTCACTGCTCCCTTCTGCACCATGTCTCGGATGAAGTGGTATTTGATCTCAATATGCTTCGACCTATCATGAAATACTGGATTCTCTAAAAGCTTGACACAACTTTGGTTATCACAATGTATCAAGGTCGTCTCTAGTTGCTGATCAAATAGTCCTGCAAGTAGTTTCCGGAGCCATACTGCTTCACGACTTGCGACATTGGTTGCGATATACTCTGCCTCTGTTGTACTGAGTGCTACAGATGTCTGCTTTCTATTGAACCAGGATATCATAGTTGATCCCAAGTTGAAGTAGCACCCTGAGGTGGTCTTTCTGTCTACTTCACTCCCTACCCAGTCAAAATCTATATATCCCTGCAGCGTCATTTCACCACCTGAGACATATCTGAGGCCATATCCAACTATGCCATGCAGGTACCTCAACACATGCTTTGTTTCAACCCAATGGTAGTGTATCGACTCTACCATAAATTGGCTTGAGGTGATTACTAGAAAGCCAATATCCGGCTTGGTGTTAACTAAGTACATCAAGGATCCAATCAACTTCATGTACATAGTGAGATCCACCAAATTTGAATATGAAGTAGAATCACTCAACTTCTTTAGATTTGTCTCCATAGGTGTAGCCATGGACTTACAGTCCATCATACCGAATCTACGCAAAATCTCAACTGTATATTTTCCTTGTCCAAGGAAAATCTCGCTTGGTCTCTGCCACACCTCCAATCCCAAGAAATAGTGCATTGAGCCAAGATCCTTCATCTCGAACTCTGAGGCCAACTCCCTCTTACACTTGACAATGAGCCATTATGTTCCCGTGAGGAACAAATCATTAACATATAGCACCAAGATCAAAGGATCACCATCAACAACCTTGTAGTAAAGGTTTGGACCTGCATCACTCTTGGTGAACCACAAGCTCATCAAGTATCCATCAATCCGGGAGTACCATGCTCTGGGTGCCTGCTTGAGTCCATACAATGCCTTCTTTAATCTGCAGACACGGGACTCCTTCCCATGTATCACAAAGCCCTGAGGTTGCTCTATGTACACTTCCTCCTCAATCACACCATTGAGGAATGCGGTCTTTACATCCATCTGATGTAATTTCCAATCCATAACTGAGGCAAGAGAGATAATGGTCCTGATAGAAGTGTACCTAGCGACTGGAGCAAATGTCTCTTCATAATCCACTCTCTCTTTCAGGGAGAATCCTCTTGCCACAAACCTTGCTTTGTGCTTCTCGATGCTGCCATATGCTGCATGCTTGATTTTATATATCCACTTGGAAGTCACTACTGACTTCCCTTCTGGTCTTAGGACGACCTCCACACATCATTCTTCATGATGGACTGATACTCCTCTACATGGCATCTTTCCAAACCTGTTAATTAGTTGTTTCCTTGTAACTGGAAGGTTTGGAATCAATGATGTGACTCATCGATGCCATATAACTGCATGCTCTTTGCATCCTACAAAGTGTCACGAGGTCATGTTGCCCTCTTCCTAGTCATGGAAATATCTCTGGGTAGATTCACTGGTTTTGCTGGCTCTCCTCCTAATAGTCTGAAGGATGGACAATTGGACTAGAGGGAACTGTACCTTCATCCTTCAGAGCTTTCTGCTCCTCACTATCGATCTCCATGTGAGACTCTTCGGATCTTCTGAAGGCTTCTTCTTCATCAAGAATAACATAATTCTGTTGAGGGTTGTAAGGAATTGCCAACTCCCTCTTGATCCATGCTTCCTTGCAGAAATCACTGAATTCCTTGGAGGTATATTCTCCTCCATTATTTGTCCTTACAGTCCTGAACTTCTTCCTCGTCAAGTTCTCTCTCTGAGCCTTGATCTCCTAGAACTTGTTGAAGAGTTCATCCTTGTCTTCTTGAAGTAGATCCATGTCTTCCGGTAGAAGGATATCAATGAATGTTACATAGTACAAAAATCTTGGCAACCTGTCATGTGCCTAGAAGCACCACAGTCTACCAACCAAGTCTTCATGGTAACCTGCCCAAAACAAGAATATCTCCAAGGTGAGGTAGGAGATCAATTTAACTTGTAAACAAGTGCATCAACAATGAGCATTTACATGATCATCACATCATCAGTTTTCAAATGCTACCAAATATTAGATATTAGTTTATAGCAATAGTACCTAGCAGTAATAAGACTCTAGAGGTTGTTGTCATAGCTACAATGCTTACTTATAATGTAGCAAATATCAAACTTGATATACTTGAAATGCAAATCAGAAATACATCAATCCAAACAATTCAAACCTGGAACCTAGAGTCTTAGCTTCAAGAAAGAATGTTGTTGTTCCTCTGCCTAGTGAGCATTTACATGATCATCACATCATCGGTATTCAAATGCTACCAAATATTAGATATTAGTTTATAGCAATAGTACCTAGCAGTAATAATCCTCTAGAGGTTGTTGTCATAGCTACAGTGCACTACTCATAATGTAGAAAACATCAAACTTGATATACTTGAAATGCAAATCAGAAACACATCAATCCAAACAATTCAAACCTGGAACCTAGAGTCTTAACTTCAAGGAAGAATGTTGTTGTTCGTCTGTCGAGTCTCCTTCATCCAAGATGAAAAGTATCCTAGTCTTCTATCCTGCCTGTCTTTTACTTGGAGACAATATATCATTAGTATAGAAATCTGAGTTAGAAAGTACAATGACTTGAAGAATGCTGACAAACCCTAAAAATTTCAATCTTGACCAAAACTCAATTTGAGACTTTCACTTTTTCCAGTTGTTTGACTTGGACCAGAAGTCAACAATTGACTTTGACTTTGACCAAAAATTCAACTTTGACATTTAAGCAATTTGAGAGCACCAATAGGTGCACTAGTTCAGGGCGAGTTAGTCTATGCAAGAATTAGTCTCAATTCTTCAAGAAAAGTGCCCAATGATTTTTAGATAAGATCTAGTTTTGTCACTGTGCAGTGGCAATATTTCAACAAAGCTTTGACACCATGTAGATTTTTTTTATTCTCAGATCTAATAGTTATTGCCTTGTGATTTCAAAACAAAGTTTCCTTTCATGCCACAATTATCATAGAATAACTATACATTGAAAATCTCAAATATAACAATGCAACAGAAATAACAAGATCTAGAAATATTAACCATGCACAATAGACAGAAGAACACAAGAATTTATCCTAGGAAACCCAACCTTGGGAGAAAACCCAACAACTTTTCTATAGAAGAATTTAGTCCAAGAGAATACCAGTTTCTCGACAACAAAATAGACAAGATACCTTCCAAAGAATGTTCCTTCCAGCCTAGTGCCTTCCAAGAGCTAGTGTCTAAGTAGAATGACCAAGATACATCCAAGATGTTGAAATTTTTTGCTAAACTTGGCACCTGACAATTATTCCTAATAAAATCACTTTATTGAACAATTGCACAGCTAGGTTACTCAACGAAAATTAGTGGAAGCATAAAACACAGAAACCATTCACACATTTGCACATGAGATGCAGGTATACACCCTTAGAAAAACCCTTGCGGGAAAACCAGTTATGAGTTTGATTTTATTGCTAAAATCCTTGGGATCCCGTCCTGAGATAATGGCCCATTAGAGGGAATACAATGCCGCAACAGATAGCCTTGCTCACTTGGCTACTATCTCTCTTGCTTCCCTTCACACTTACTCAACCCTGCCCACTCAGACACAAGTACATGAGCAAGACTCCCTCTTGCTCCTATCCACTCATTGTGTGCCTCACATTCTCCTTACATCTGCTTTTATAATTCCCTAATGACTAAAACCCTAACCCTAGATCTCAATGGCCAAGATTAGATCTTAGATCTCACGACTTAATCTTTCGTTGAGATGACTTAAGTCACTTAAGTCACTCAACCTTACAAAAGTCACTTTAGTCATTACATAAAAGCCACTATAGAGAATGTCGCTCGGACACCTCCACATGCCAGGCACCGCCAATGCGGAAGTACCTATCCGAGCTGCCCCAAAAGCTAACACTACCTTTTAGCAAGGGAGGTACTTCTGGAAGAACCTTCTCCTGGATCAATCTCTGACCCCATCAAATTTGTTGTTGTTTTAGCTACTCCCTCTGAACTGGAAGACCCTCCTGCTACCTCCGCTGCACTCTGATCTAATCTATGATCCAAGATCCCCTTGGACCCACACACAGGCTGTCCCAACAACTTGTACAACATACCCTCCTTGATGCCAAGCCTCACTGCTGCATCTTGGGTATCTTCTCCCTCTGAACGTATGAGTACCTGTTCATCCTCGAACATAAGTGCATACTCCATGTCCTCCAAGGATGATATTGAGAGCAACTTTAACCCTTGGAAATATATCACTCCTGCCACCTCCAAAGAACCCCTTGACTCTAGCTGGAATCTGACCCATCCAACCCCCTTCACTGCATGCATGGTGTCGATCCTACTGCCCACATGCAAGTCTGAGCCCATCTATGAAACACTAAGGAACATCGACCTCATTCTCGTCATATGGAGAGATGATCCAACATCTCGACAACCTACTTGAAAGCTCAAAATCTTGACCTCTCAGACCTGTTGCTCGATGCTCAGGTCTACTGCTCGCTGCTCAGGTCTGCTGCCCACTGCACAGACCCCTGCCCAAGGCTTCTCGAAGCCTCCTGCTGCTGCTGGAGTCCTTTTCTGGGCTGCCCGGAGCATTTCTGGGTGCTGCCCAGCTATCTCAGCTTGTTGCCCAGAAAATTCTAGGCAGACTGCCATTGCTCGGATGTTGCCTGAACTTGCTTGGTTACTTCAACCCTAGGACATATATCACTACCACCTTCAAAGAACCACCTGACTCTAGCTGGAATCTAACCCATCCAACCCCCTTCACTACATGCATGGTGTCGACCCTACTGCCCACATGCAAGTTTGAGCCCGTCTCTGAAACACTAAAGAACATCGACCTCATTCTCGTTATATGGCAAGATGATCCAATGCTGCCATCTCGACAACCTTCGAAAAACCTAAAATCCTTGGGCTCCCGTCCTAGGATAATGGCCCATCAAAGGAATACAATGTCGCAACATATAACCTAGCCCACTTGGCTGCTATCTCTCTTAGATTCCAACAACATGTCAAAGGACAAACCTGTGTTGGCATCCCTTTAGTACCTCAAAAATCTACATAGTATCAGAGCTACCCCAAAAGCTAACACAAGATATACCTCCCACACGCCTAGCACATCCTCCAAGAGATAGCACATGAGTAAGATGACCAAGAATACCAATTACAACAAAAATCACCCCAAAAGATCCTTCTCCAAACTTGCGCCTTCTTTTTGATGATGAGAGAGTGAGTGAGGTGTGTCAAATGAGATGAAATGAACCTTTATTTATACTTGTAAAGTCACTTGTCTTTTACATGTGGGGCCGACTTCTCTTCTTGGGTCTTCAATTTCACTTTATTGCTTTCTGTCTTTTACTTGTGGGGCCGACTTCTCTTCTTGGGTCTTCAATTGCTTCCTAGGGCTTCTTTAATGGTTTGATGGACTTCTTCTTGTCTTCTTGGCATTTCTTCTCTACTAGAAAATTTTTCCTTGAGCTTGGTTGATGTAATCTTCTCTGGCATGCACCCAGTTGATGTATACTTCTCCCACATAGCACCTCGAGTCTCAGTCAGTCCTTGCAAGTCACATGATCAAGGATAGAGACTACACCTGGGCCATTCTCCTTTAGCCAAATCACATGGCCAATCTGATGCTAATACATGGAGAACATCAATGCCCTGGGCCATTCTCCTTAGCCAAGTCACATGGCTATCTGAGGAGAATGTCTTCCCGATGCATATGTACCTCGAGTCTTTATCGATCCTTGTCAAGTCACATGATCACGGATAAAGACTACGCCTGAGCCATTCTCCTTAGTCAAGTCACATGGTCAATCTGAGGAGAATTTTTGCTCGATACTTTCATCTGGAGAAGCATCAACACCTCGAGTCTTTGTCAGTCCTTGTCAAGTCACATGATCAAGGATAAAGTCTACGCCTGGGCTATTTTCCTTAGCCAAGTCACATGGCCAATCTGAGGAGAATGTCTGCCCGATGCTACCCAAAACATCAACACTTCATGTGATGTGGATGGCTTGTGGTCCCCTAGCCCCTTTGTTGTATTTTCGTTGACTTACATTTGGAGAGCCTAGTGGGTGTATGCTTGCCTTGGGGTCAATGCTAGGGAGATGCATTTCTTGATGTGGTAGTTGGTGCATGTGGTGATTTGATATCTTCTACAGGGGTGCACTTGTTGTGAGCATAGTTTTTAAACTTGGACTCGGACTTGGACTCAGAATTGGTCGAGGGTCAACTTAGACTCAGACTCGGACTCAGACTCAAACTTACTCAGACCGATTTGATTTTAGTGACTCGGTTTACTAAAAGATACATAAAAATATTTAAAATTTAATGAAAAAATTATATTTTAAAGATTCCAAACCATGATTCCAAAAAAATATTGAAACTTTGAAAGAAAACATTATGAATAAATGAGCAACGACAAGCAGTGTTCCACCATCGCTCATCATTGGGTCCTCATCATAAGTATCACCCTTTGCCTCTTGTCTAGCATTGGCCTCTACCTCGATCCTCTAGGGACATTAGTCAACACCGCCCAATTTTGATGAAACTACCTAATCTAAGCCTTATAAGTTATAATATGGTAGAAAAATCCTAACATGCCTAATCAAAATGATTTTGGTTTGAGTGAAGGGTACATTGTTTCCAAGGCCATGACAAAGGATTTCAACAATCAATACCACCAACATCGAGGTACATAAAGGGCTTGGTGCTCTTGATTAAATGCCAATCCCATGCAATCATACATGATATAATCCAATGGAAATGTTGCAATCCTATCAATCCTGAAACCCTGAAAAATGTTAAGTCTGCTAAATTTTGAATGGGATATGAAATTCTACCTTCTCCAATGAAAATTTTGCAATCCTACCAATTCTAAAACCTTGAAAAATGTCAAGTCTGCTGAATTTTGAATGGGCTATGAAATTCTACTTTGTCCATATGAAGTCTAATGAAGTTGGAACCACTCTCAAACATCCTCAAACAATTAATGGTGTTATTGCGCAGTTTGTAGCAAGGATAGAAGGCTTGAGTTTTGTAGGTCAAACTGGCAAAACTGGAACCTATCCCACCCAATGTCACCACGATGGGGAGGTTCTTTCTATTTAGGGAGGTGAGGCCCAAGGGAGATGTCCCCGGTGACCTGGGGTTTTGAGGAGGCAAGAGGATGAAAAGACAAGGATAAGTTTCCCCCTCAGAAGTCACCACCCAAACAGATAGTTCGGCCAAATGCCAATTTAAAGAACCCCCCCACCAAAAAAAAAGGTATACCTGCCTAGAACAAAACAACAACAAATTGATATATGAAAGTGATATCTCAATGGGGTTAGCACTTCATATAATAGATGACTATCCGAATGACAATGTAAACAATTGGCAATAAATGTTGATGAAGTCAATGTTTATCAATAGCAATAAAAATTATAACACTTCACCAATAAATATTGAAACAATATAACATTCAATGTAACCAATCAATACTTCATTCAGTAAATGCCTTAACCATTATTCAATTGCTCATAAACAAAACGATGCTGCACTAATGATGTAAATAGCTAAGGATGACGACAACACTTAGGGTTAGCAGGTTAGTTTAGGCTAGGGTTAGTGAAGTTAGGGTTTCAATTCAAGGTTTTGAGAGTGTTGTAATCAAGTTTCACTTCAACGTTGGAGGACTTTAGATCAGTGCCTTAGGGTTTAATGGAGTCAAAAGTGAAGGATGCAGGAGCTGAAGGAGGTAAAGATTACGGACTAGAGGGAGAAGTTTTGAGGTGTCGCTAAAGCAAGGCCTCAAAATCAAAACCCTAGGGGAGAGAGGCTCACTCCGGTGTTGCTACAGCAAGGCCTCGTGCTCTCTCCTCCTTCCTGGCAAACGACTAGCTCAAGAATAAAGCATTCAACCAAAACAAGAGGGTTCGATGAGACAAGGTGTTGCTACAGCAAGGCCTTTCAGCAAACCCTAGAAAGAGTACGTCCCTAGTGTAGTAGACCTAGGCTAGGGACGTCTCACTCTTCTTGGATTCTAGATAGTACGGCTAGCAACAGAAGAAGGGAAGAGAGTGTAGCAATGGCTAGGCTCTCTCCGTCATCAATGGCTGAAAATTTCTCTATCAGGGGACATGAGACAAGGACCTACTTGTGTGCTTGTCACCTGGGGTTTTGATTCAACAATTTTCATAAACATATGCAAGAAATTAAACTACA
>SNQJ01S0022047.1:73349-90481 GCA_010110895.2 Picea sitchensis | reverse complement strand
CTGATGGCAATGTCATACTGCTAGGTACCCATGGACCTAATAGGCTGGCTTGTGATGAGACCCCCTTTCCTCTGGTTAGGTCCCTTTTGTTTCTTATTGAGAAGCCTTTTATTGTTTTCTCAGGGATCCCTGGGCGAAGCATCTCGAGGTTTTATTCTTAGGATTTTATCTTTTACCAGCTTGCTTTTACCTTCTGGGCCTTTAGCCCCTTCTTCCCACTAGATAAGATGCAATCCTAAAACTAAGTCAACCCAGTGCCCGAACAAGTGGAATGGGACAGGTGAGCAGGAAACAAGATGGAAAAGTGAAGTTGTGAAGGGAGTGAACGATGGCTTCTCAGAGACAACCCCTAGTGGCTAACCAAAACCAACAAACACAGGCTTACTAGGACATCCTGTCAATACCCCAAACATGGTCAAGTGGACAAGTGTAAGGTCCAAGCAATTTAGAAATAAAAGGAATCAGATGCATACATTCAATGGTTTCGATGATCAAAGTGACACATACCATGATACCTGGACTAATTACCTCATGAAGCAAGAACCCTCTCTGACACAGGACCAAGCCGATGGTGGTGGAGGTTGCTACTGTTGACAGGATAAAGATGCTGGAAGAGAGAAAAGGTGGGCCCTCCAGGGCCATGCTGAAGTCAATTCTGCTCTCGGTACTCCATGTCTAGGACCTGTGGGCCTCGAGACATGATCTCCTAGTTATCCCCGAAAGTGGGGGATAACAAATGGCAATGTTAAAAAATTGAGTAAAAGGCTTTAACCTTTTACTTTAAGAATTTAACATTATCATTAATTGCTAGTGTTTTTGGTCAAACCCTTTTCAAGAAAAACTGAATTTTGTGTATTGGTGGGGTTCAATACCTACTCGGTCGAGTAGGGTCGGTTTGGCACTAAACCGTTCGAGTCATGCTTTGACTCTACCAAATTGGCCCTTCGAGCTGAGCAATAGGTTGAGTCAATAGGGTCACTGGTCAAATTGGCCGAATTGATTCCGATTAATTTTCAAAACATTCGTTGTGAGGAGGATTAGTAGTTTGGAACCACCTTAGAGGAGGATTTTATGCACTCTTGGGTACAAAGCCCTAGGAGTATTGGAGCCACCTTGCACATATATATTGAAGAGGAACACTTGAGTTGAGGAGCCATTTTTGGAAGATACACCATCTTGCTTAGAGCACTGCTTGACATGTTGACACCTAGACTTGGAGGGCACACCCCCTTTGTATTTCGTAGATGTGTAGATCGTATTGTGCCATGTGGCATTCATGCATAGTGTAGTGCTCCACTTAGGGGTTTGTTGACAACTTAGCCTAAGGTTCACTTGTGGACTTGGTCCATTTATTATTGTTTTCCTCTCTCATTGATCATATGTAGAGTGAGGAGAGTGTTTTCGTTATAACTTGTATTGTGTCTTAGAGATGTGATAGTTGGTGTGATCTAGCTATTGGAGAATGTTGGAAGAATAGTGGTTTGCTCTTGTTACAAGGATAGTGCTTGTGAGAATCATTTGCTAGGGTTCCTTGGCTTGTGTGAAGCAAGTGAAGTGTAAGCCTTGTGAGGTGCAAGTGTGGATCTAAGGGTTGGATAGTTGTTGTGATGCTAGCTTCTTGTTGGGCTCTTGGAGAGGCTAGTATAAGTTGGTGGGATGCTTTGCTAGGCCCTGTTGCTAGTTGGGGTTTGTAGTAATTGTGGATTCCCTAGCTAGGGTTTGGAAAGCTTTGGATAAGTCCTTGCTTGGGAAAAAGCGGAAGGACTTGATGTAGCAGCTTTGGAAAAGATGAGATATTGTACTATACTTTATATTGTACCATTGCTGTCCTAAACTCTTATAGCAGATCTGGGTTTCATGTGTTGTGAGCAAGTTTCAAGGCCGTTTTGATATGCTGATTTATTGGGATAGCAAGGCTGAAATGATGCTTTAGATGAAACTTCAGATCCAATATGTGTTGTTATATTTCCACTGTTAATGAATGTAATTTTCAGATCTGCATACTTGATCAGTTCATGCCCTAATTCCTGTTGCATTGATCAAGTGTTGAAGTATTTTGTGGTGTCTACCTACTTGAACTTGCATAGACTAGTGGTGGACAGATTTGAGATATTTGCAGGTGTATTTCTGAATATTTCAGTTCAGCCCTAATGTTGAAAGCTCTATGTGATAAATCTGTGGCCTCATTGAAGTGAGGTGAAAATTATGAATTGGGTAAGTGCAGATTTTTTGGTGAAAATTTGCTTTGTTTGCAAAATTTCAACAGATAACCATATTGCATATTGTGGTACTTGGAATAAATTAGTCCTGATTTGTTGTCTGACAATTTTAATAACTAATCTAGGATAACATGAAACTTGACAAAGTTTCCACCTACTATCAGGGATACAAACTTAATCATATTGAAAAATAATTTTGCATAGGAAGGATTTATGCAAATGCAAATAATGAAGGGCGTAATTCTTTGATCAACCCATTCCGTTAAAGCATGGAAGTGTTAGAAAAGTAGGTGTGCTCGTTTAACCATAGACAATATAGCAATATTGTCACCCAATCATAGGCCGAAGCCACCCCCGAGCACCTTAACCTTGACAGAGAATAATTATGGAAGCAAACCCTAGGCCTAATAGCTGATCAATGTAGCGTACCTCTCTCCAGAGCTAGCGCACAAGGCAGAAAGTCCAAACCATAACCAAGAGAAAGTCCAAGCCTAAAACCGAAAATACAAGTTGCAGTAGCTGGAGCTGCAACTCTTCTCCAGACTTGAGCACTTACTAAATTTCTGCAGTGCGCACTAGATTTCTGCAGTTGCGAGCTGTGTGTGTACAAATGAGCTCTGGCATCCTGTATTTATACTGCTCTTTCTTAGCTGTCTGGGCCGACTTTTCTTTCTGGAGGCTAAAGAGTCAATATTAAATTATTTTCTTTAGCCGACTTGTCTTCTAGGGTTATATCGAATGCTTTAGGGTTTCTTCTTGCTTCCCAGAATATTCATTCTTGTCAGGGTTACATGTGGAGGTTAATACCTCCCACAACTACCATAATATCAATAGGAAGAACTTCCCATAACGATTTTTTTGGAATAAAGCATGATTTGTCAATGTGCATTTTGAAAATAAATTTGATTGATAAAAACACTTTGAAAACATAGCAAACACTTTAGTTGAAATTATCTATTCTTTATTAAACACTGAACTCAAATGTCTTATTATTGTATTGCAGCATGATGTTATATTCTTATGGTTAAGAGAATGTGTGCATCCAAATCCATAACATGTAATATTGTGCAAGAAGCTTAGTCTATATAGCTTTTATTTGCTTGCATGTAATGAACGAATGATATTATGCAAAATATTTCAATTTCATGAAGGTATTGTTAACATTAATCTTAATATGGCCATGGGAATGCTCTCTGAACTAATGTTTTATAAGTTGGACTCAGACTCCGAATCAATTGAGGTCTAGATTGAAATTGGATTGGAATCAATTGACAACTCAATCTATGAAACAGTTTTACAAAAGAAAAATACATAAAATATGAAATTTTAATAAAAAAAAATTATTTTCATGTATAACAATGTAAATCATAGACATAGAAAAACGGCTCCAAGTGTATTAATATTTGAAACAAACTACATAGACAACAAGGCTCTACATGGCCTTTAAAGTCCCAAAAACAACATATTACAAGCTACTAGCCTAAAGGCTAATATAATGGTGTTTTAGGGTTTAGGGGCCTAAGGTAGTTTTTGGGTTTCTAATTTTTTTTTGCTCACTTTAAGCACTAGACTATGTCGTGGCGGTGCCTTCACCTGTTTGGTATGGGATCTTGAATTGGTTGGTCTTACTAGTTTCATATTGAACCCATTGGTTCGATTGTTGAATAAATAGATCCTAGTTACGATTCGGTCAGTTTTTAAAACATTGATTTAAACAATGTGTCATCTTTGTTCTTGAATTATAGTTTATAGCATGAAAATTGTGTTTCTCAAGCATACCTCTTCAGTGATCTCCTCAATGCTCACATGTTTCCCCCTTCCACAAAGTCTAGAGACCAACAAAATCCCTTTCATTATAGAACCAGAATGGTCAACCACACTTTCATTATAGAACCAGAATGGTCAACCACACCCTTGCCAAACTACTTTCTACCGAATTTAGTGATCTAATTTCTAGATGATTTAATCAAGGAAATTCTGTTTCAAAGGTCGATCATGTTTTAGACATAACAGCTACAAATGATTACATCATGATACTTAGAGCCATCACTGAGGAAATGAGAGTGCATCCATAAAGTTAAATTTAACAAGACTTTGATTTACGTATTCCAAAAATGGTCATCACTATCATTATAACTCTATATGAAAAAATTGTTGGACAGGTTTAAATCCCATGAGGATATATAGAAGATATCCTATTACTGTTTGAATCAGATAGAGATACGTGCTCACCCACAATCTTTGTTTTTAAATTGATAAAAGGTTTATTAAGTTATTTCACATTCATGAGTTCAAAAAATGGTTGTCTACTTCTTGGGGTTATGGGTTATCATTGCCTATATACTCTTTGTAGACAACATTTTGATGTCACACACGAGAACTTGATATTCTAAGTATATTTTTTGATATGCATGAAGTCAATGGGCAAAAATTAGTGACAACTTCGACTTTCTACAATCTTATTATTCTAGTATTGCTTTACTAGATATTCATGTTATGGAGAAATGCCTGAACACACCTCAAAGGGGTTTGGTCTTGATTGTCTCTAAGTCAAGAGATTCGTTCCATATTTTGTATTCTTAGCTGAGGTTAGTGCTTGCCCTTACTCTCTAGTCTTCCATGGTACGCCAAAGTACCTTATTCCTTTCACATATTTATTTGAGAAAATTGAGACAATATTCTTCAGGAGATCAAAGTGCTTGATGAATTGGGATTTCATTAAGCTACTTTTGGTTATTATCCCATTAGCTCTGAATCAAGACTTACCATCACCTCCTTACTAAATGGTGCATTTGCACACGCTATAACATGTAGCAAGAGACCAAGCACAATTACAGATAGAGATGTTTGATTTACTACAATATTTGAGGTAGATACTACTTGGTATTAGTTATTTAGAATTCATAAGGTTATTATCCCATTGCATTTATATATTTGAGAAAATTGAGACGATATTCTTTAGGAGATCAAAGTGCTTGATGAATTGAGATTTTGATCAAGTTACTTTTGGTTATTATCCCATTAGCTCTGAATCAAGACTGACCATCACTTCCTTACTAAAAGGTGCATTTGCACCCTCTATAACATATAGCATTAGACCAAGCACATTTTGTCTGTACGGTATTATTCGTTTACAGGTTGACTTGGCATAGGAGGAGCTTGCTTAATAAAACATCCACCCAATGATTTTATGATGGCCTTGTAACTTCCTTTTGAATTCTATGACTTGGTTACAGACATCTTAATGACCAACTTTGCCATTGTAAAGTAGCTTGTTTATGGGCCATGCAAACATGCCAGCTTGATACTCTAGAAGCTTACATTATTACTTTTTAGCCTTAGATGTAGGAAGGTAGTGATAGCCGTGGCTTATTAATTGCCATTCTCTCCTTTCCTCTCATAGGATTTTTATTGTTTTTTCTCCCTATCGAGTGCACATAGACTCGATTAGCTTGTTTTTGCCATTTATATTATCTGTTGGAGTTTCTTTGGGCTGTCCTTTTGTCTTTTGCCGTGGCTTATTCATTTCCATTCTCTCCTTTCCTCTCATAGGATTTTTATTGTTTTTTCTCCCTATCGAGTGCACATAGACCCGATTAGCTTGTTTTTGCCATTTATATTATCTGTTGGAGTTTCTTTGAGCTGTCCTTTTGTCTTTTGCACACTGATTATGGTTATATTATCAACTCATTTATCATTAGTGGACACTAAGAATGTTTTATTTGTTTGATTTTTGATATAATTTGTATTTATTTGAAGAGCTCTATCAAATAACTGTTTTCTCCTTGATTCTCATCCATACTTGATTTGACTTTATTTTTCAAATTTAGATTAATCATAACAGTTTTGGTTTTGATTTAGATTGAGATTGTCTTTTCTATTTTGAATCTTTTTTTATTCAGTAACATTACCTCCACTAGAAATTGGTTATTAATATAGAATGGTTTTCATCCTCCATATTTCATTAATTGTAACAGAACAATTGTCAATAGTTGTGTTGCATTCTCTCCTCTAGAAATTGGCTATAACATAGAATGGTTTTCATCTTTGTATTCTGTTAAGGGTAATGTAACGATTGTGAATGGTTGTGTTGTGAATGAGTGATCCTACGATTTTTTTACAACCAAAGTTTTAGATTGTCGTGACTACATTTTGTTAGCTTTCTAGCATAATGTTTTTTATAATGAAATAATGGAAATCATTGATAGGGTTGATCCCAATTGCCATACATAATTCTTGGAAGTCTTTATCTTTTTCCCATAGGAATAATAGCTAAAATTAGAATAAAAACATATAGGAGAAGAGGTATTGCATATGTACAATTATTGCAAGTTTTTTTTTATTTGCATGAGAATATAGTATCTAAAAGTGTTTAAAATTAAAGCATATAAGATAGGGATAATGCATATGCACAAGCAGGCTTGTTTTAAATTTGCCATAATAAAGTTGACACTAGTAAAGTGAAGGATCTTAGTAAGTAATGCTTTTGTACATGAATATAGTAGTTAAAAACTAAAATAATATCATACAGAAGAGTTAATTGCATAAGCATATTTGTTTTTAATTTGTGTAATTGACGAGTTTGTTAGATTAAAGATAAAATAAAGTTAAATCTCTTGTGTTTATGAGTTTGTTAAAATAAAATTGAAGCTAGTAAAATTAAGGTTTAGCAAATGGTGCTTTTCATTATTATAATAGTTAAAATAAAAGCACATAGTAGAAGAGGTAGTTGCATATACATGTACATGTTTGTTTTTAATTTGTGATAATTGATGTTTTTTTTAGAATAAAGCCAAAATAAAGTCAAAGCTCTTGGTAAATGGTGTATTGGTATGGTTGTATGTTAGTAATATTGACTAGTTACATTAAATCGATTAGTAAAATAATCACTTTTGTTTAATTTTATGACATAATTTTAAAGTTATACTAACTTATTACAAATTTTAAATGATTTGTTCAATAGAGAATAGCGTCATATAAATTAGAAGTTGTATTAGCTTATCATAAAATTAAAATGGTATTTTTGCTAGATTAATATTTTTAATTTTATGAAAGTGTATTTATAATATTATAGCTATTAATATAAAATAAAATAGTATAGTCAATTGTTTTATTAAAATTATTCATATATAATAAAATAAAAAATTGAAGAAATTCATTAGAAATTTAAATGAATTTGAATTTGACTAATTGTTTTATTAAAATTAATCATATATAATAAAATAAAAAATTGAAGGAATTCATTAGAAATTTAAATGAATTTGAAATTGACTTGTAGCCATGGACATGTATTATATCTCTTCATAAGTTTGTTAATAGTTCTCCTTTACATCAAATATGGGATTCAGAGAGTTGCGCATGACAATTTTGTGGTGAATCTATTAATTGAACATATTACTTTGCCCCATTCCAATTTGAATAGGGAAGAAAGAATGATAAATCCATCTCTCAATGTGGGAGGATGGCATGGTTTGGGATTGTATGTAGAGAACATAAATAATTTACTTTGTTAAGAGACAAATCCTATAATTTATTTAATAAATTCACATTTGGAAACCTACCAAGTGAGAATGATGACAATGGAATGGACCTTCAATGACAGTGACATAGTTAGACACTAATAACATATATAATAAATACAAATGAATGATATGAATACATAATTGAATGTTTCATCTAAATATCATAATGACAATGCATCAATTAAAAAATTGTATTTGTACATTTTTATATTAAATATTAATTATTTTTATACTTAGTTATATTACAAGTCACCTCCTCTAAAGTCTCTTTTCTTCATCTTTGATAAGTCTTATGCATGAAACTTTTATTATTATTACTACAAACATGTTGATGTTGGTAAGACATTGAATTCAAACTTTGATATGTAGGGTTGTAGGCAAACTGATGCAGGAGCATCGTCAGCAGAACACACTTGGAGAGACAACTGAGCGCCCTAATGCGCCTTTTGAATTATTGTTGAGATTCTAAAAGCTGGCGTTTCCTGCAAATATTTTTGAACAGATGATTAAAGAAGATCAAAGTGCTTGGAAGCTGAAACGATCACGTGAGATCTGGGAGTTTCACTCTTAGACTTTAATGTAACGATGCTTAAGTGGTAGTTAGCTTTTACTTTGAGAAGATGGGTAGTCAGAGGAAACCCTAAGAGCCCTCTGGTATAAGTAGAGATGTTGTATGCCCAAATGAGGCGGTTGAACATGATGGTAGCTATGAATTAGTTGAGTATTGTTGTTGTTGAAATTTAGTTAGAAGTTGTTGAATGTTGATATAGCTCATGTAGGGTTAGATGAATATAATAGAGAAATATTGACCCAAATGCATGTGTCACTATTGCTTGTCTATCTGAGTAAATGGTAGGCTTTCTGTTTATATTTTGTTCTTTGTTATTTTGCGTTTTCATAACTGCATGAGTTATACTGTTGAATGTATAAATCGATGAAATACTAGATAAATTTCACTTGTTTCTCTTCACGAGCTTATGCAAGGAGTGCATGTTGTCTGCAAGGAGTGCGTTGACAGAGTCTGTTTTGACTTAACCACTCAGAAGAGATAACTTGAAGCTTTTATTTGCAAGGAGTGCAAAGTGTCCGCAAGACATGCGTTGACAGAGTCTTTTGACTCAGAAGCTCAGGAGGAGTAGTTCGAGAGATTGCTTGCAGAAGTGTGTGCGGAGATTTGTTGCAAGGCGTGCATAGATCTAAATCTTGACTAAGTGTCGAAGAAACCCTTCAAAGGGTCCAAAGCTCTAAGAAAGGACAAGTTCCAAAAAGAGGGCGGGAGAAATCCTTCAAAAATGTTTTTTTAAGCATTTGCAAGTTGAGCGGTCAAGATTCGTTCTGGAGGAGCAGAGTCATTTCAGACCGTTAGATCTGAGAAAAGCTGCACCGTGGTTAATCGTGAGTTCCTTTGGAAATTCGCGATTCAGAGGATTTTGAGTGTAGAAGGGTGAAAACCATCGAAGTTTGAAACTGTGAAGAGATAGATCCCAACCGTTGGCTGGAAGGCGGAGACATGGCAACGAATAAGCAAGGTTCGGGAAGAACAACTTTGGAGGATTGGCACCAAGCAAATAGCCATTCTTGCGAATCCGCAAAGTCGTGAAGGGATCCTAACCGTTAGCTGCGTAGAGACACGTGGTAGCGGATTAGAAAATCCGGGAGATAAAGGTCTAAAGAAGTTGTGTGTAGAGTTGGTGAAGTATTCACGAAGTCGCGTAACCCGAAGTATAGCTGGACCGTTGGATCCAGGTGGACACGCAACACAGATCCGTGAATTCGAAGGAAAGTGTTTCGAAAAGAATCGAAGACTGGGGCCACGATAATTCTGTAGCTCGAAGTTACGAAGCGCTGACTCATGGTCACAACCCGTGGTCACATAGGAGAAAGAGTCTAGCGCGGGGTTAACACTTGTAAGATTGGTGTTGCCAAAAGCGCTAGAGAGCAGGGTTGCGGGTAACCTGAACCTGCAGGTAACATCAAGGGGACCTGTGTGTTAATCGTTCAAGGTCTGTTGAAGGCCCCGAGAGCTAATACAACTCGGGTAATTGAAGATCCTTGACCAGGAAGTCGCGCAACCCCAAGGAGAGGAGGGGGGTTTGCATCACAAACAAAGGTCTATGTGGATGTTGATAAAACATTAGATCAGAACAATATATATAATTAGGATGACATTAAGGATCATTTCTCTATTTTTGTTCTTTCAATTTAAATTGGGTCTAGGACGCGAGACTCCTATTCCAAGTTGTGTAATGAAATCTTCAATAGATGGTTAAATGTATTTATCAATGGATAATTTCTTTAATAGGGACATTGAACTCCCAGTACCACTAAATATATAAATAATGCTTTATAGACACATTGTACTCCAACTTTTGAGTGTGATTTCCCCTCTCTTCAATTGTTTGAATTCTATAAGGAAAATTTGATTCTAATCTTTTAGATGAGCAATTCTTATCTTTCTTTGTTGGTCTACTTTGTTAATGTTTATCCAATTTTCGTTTTGAATTGTGTTTTTTCTCATTATGATGCTACACCTTTTTGCTATATTGAATTACAACATGTAAAATTGAGGAATTATTTATATCTTTGATACATGACTTCATTAAAATAGCATACAATGTTCTCTTAGTTTTAGTAGTATTGAAATAACATATTTATTCATTATATTTAAAAAAAAATGTATTCAATGTTTTCCTCTATGTTGAACCCAAAATAATAGTCATTATCTCATAAGATGTTGTAAATTGAGATTTTAAAATAGGTTCACTAATTGTAGAGTATAGATTGAGTATGTTATATAAATTTAACTGAAATTAGGTCTTTGAGAATGCTTGATTTTGAAATTTGGTATTGTTTTCCCAATTGAATATTGATGTGATTGTCAATATTACTTGGATTGACAATGATGATAATTTATTTTTCTTGAATGATTCTTTTATGATTTAAAAAAATAATAACTTTGAAATATCTAAAAAAGAAAAAAAAAACTACCTTTTTACGTTAAAAACTATTTTTTATTTGTGTAAAAAATTTAGTTAAATATTCCCACACTTCCAATTTAGATGTATGCTATGTTGTGAAATGAAAATTCAATTTTTATTTCTTCCTCTCCTTGTAGTTGTAGATCATATACATTTTGGTTAATAAATTAAAATAAAACCTTTTTTTTTTCTCTAAAAAGATCAAAGTTCAATTCTCGTAACCACTATAATACTTTATAAGATGGGTTTTTCTTTTTCCTTGATCAAACTTAAATTTCTTAATCAAGCCAACATTTGTTTGTATTTTTGTTTGAACAACGAAGTGAAACACTTTGAAAGTCATTTAGCTCATTATAATAACAATTAAGGAGTTGATTTGTTAGTTATCTAAATAGCAGTGAAGCTTTTGAAGATAGGTTAACACGGTTCACAATGCACAAGGTTAATACTTTTTAATAATTCAAACAATCATATAGCATTCACTTAACGATCATTGCTACCTTTTGGGGTTACCCCAAAAGTGTTTACACCATGTTTGGGGGTGCTTCATGAGATGTGAGATGCATGGTGTATGGTTGGCCCTTTGGTAATGGACTTGGAGATTGGAGGTGCCTTGCTCTTGGTCGCTAGATCTTGTATGAATGCTTGCATGACATTCTTCCTTGTTGCATTGGAGACTTATGGAGCTTAGTGACTTCTTCATGTAGCTAGCACATTAAGGGATATTTCTTGCTTGGAGGGTGCCTTGCTTTGGAGAATGAGTGTTGGGAATTATAGAGGAGGGCCTTGAGCCCTAGTCAACATAAGGGCGCTTGGTTGCTAACATGGAGGCATACACTTGACTTGAGGACACAGGGGTTGAGGGAGTTGACATGTAGGTGTGGTTGTCCTTGAGGCATGTGACCTTGGAGATGCATTGGAGTTTTTGACCCTTTGAGGAACATTGGACCTTGGGGAGCAACACTCATGCCTTGGAGTTTTGCTTGTTGATTGTTGTCACCTTGGGGTAGAGCGCTTCATATTTGTGGACCTACTTGTGTTTTCTATGTTGCTTGTAGAAGACTAGGTCCACATGTCATATTAGGCCTCACTTACCTCTTATATAAATAAAGGAAGGAGAGAGTTATTATTGTTCACAGTCATGCACGTGTGCTTATTCTTATTGTCGTAGTCTAAACGTTCCACATTTTGGCTCTTTTTCGGGGATATTTTCTATTTACTTTTTCCTGAAATTTGCCAAGAAATTGTTGGATATGTAGATTTGAGTGGCCAAATCTGTATAATATGAGTTCCCTAGGGGTTTTCAACAAGCTAAATCCCTTTATGAATTCAGAAATGCAATATAAACATCATAAAATTGCGATTTCATCCTGATTTATGTCGCTAGATTCTAATGAAAAAGGCTAAAACATAGAACGTTTAGACAACGCCATTCTTATTTACACTTGGGTTAGAGATGTAAGAGGAGCGTTAGTCTCTCTCTCTCTCATTCAATCTTCTTTGTATTTCATCTCTCTTTATCTTAAGGTGTTGGGGTTTCTTGGATCATTTTTAAAGTCTAGGGATAGGGTTTGACCCATAAGGAAGAACTGGAGTTAGGGTATAGTGATAAACCCTAATTTTTACTTGATGAGGAAGAAGAGAAGAGGAGAAGCCTTGCATGAAGCCAATGGTGCTTTTAGCTTATTGGAGTATCTTTGGTGGAGCTAGGGTTTTTCTTAGTTTTCCCTGGTCAAGGTTTTGGAGAGATTGGAAGGTTGTAATATCTTGTGATAAATTGTGAGTATGTACTAAGATTCATGTCTTATCTATATATATGAAGTTTTTAGTTGTTCAAAATTGTCTTATTGCATTTTTTATTTTCAACAAACATCGTCTTCATGGTTTGGTAATTTCCAACACTTATATGTATTTACTAAACTTCATGTTTTATCTATATATATGAAGTTTTTAGTTTTTCAAAATTATCTTATTGCATATTTGATTTTCAACAAACATTGTCTACATGGTTTGGTAATTTCCAGCACTTATATGTCATGTTGGTTTGACATAAGTTAAGGTTGAAATTGTTAAAGGATTTAACATTTATATTGAAGATGATAGAGAAAATTTATTTTTTCAAATATCCATTGATTGCAGTGATTTCAGATCTAGTTTTTGCATGAAAAGATTTCCCTAAAGGGCTCAATTTTGTTTGCATATATTTGGTATATTCTCTCTTGGATTACCTAGTGTATTGGGTTGATGTGAGGTGGATATTGTTTACTTTTTGTTGCTTTAATTTATATTTCAATTCAACCCTAAGGATGATAATTCACAAAGATAAGATCCGTGGAGCCTCCAAAGAGGTGGAATTTTTGAATTTGTAAAAGAAACCTTAATTCATGAAATTTCTACATGGTGTCAGATCTTTCTTGTTGCAAACATTCTTTTGGTGAAGAGGGAGTTAGTATTTCAATTGTATTTCACTTCGGAGTTGTACGTTGATATTTCATAGGTTTGGGTGTGAAACTCTAGGACACTTGGTGGAAGAATTTGAGCCCTCGAAGGGATTCTTTCCATTATTGTTGACCTTTGTTTTGAGGTGGATTCAGATCTTGCAAAGATGTCTACTATTGGACTTGGAAAATGTGATAGATTGGATGGAGCTTTCAATTTCATCCATTTGAATCTTAGGCTATAGATGTTAATGGAGGAAGTCAAGATTTCAAAGCAAGTTGAGAAAGAGATTGTAGTAGCTATGATTCAAAGTTGTTGGCCACTTATAAAAAGAGGAGGGCAAGGAAAAGAGAATCATTCTACATTCTATGAAAGACCATTTTATTGCTCACATTGCAAACAAGACGAATGAATAGCAAATGTTTGAAGCTTTGATTGGTTTGTTTCAAAGTTCTCGTGTTTCTCGATAAATGCTCTTGCAAAACAAACTTTTATCCATTTTTATGAGCAAGATAGATACTGTGGTGATTTACATGACCAAGATCATAGAGTTGATAGACTATTTGAGTGCCATTGGGATGGAGGTGGAAGATAAGGAATTGGTGTCCATTGCCTTGAATGGAATTTTACCATCTTAGAGGCCTTTTTTCCAGAGTGGCTATGCTTGGGGACATTGCCAACATTCATGAAGCTTTGAGATATCCTTGTGAGAAAAAAGATCTGGTTGTAGTCCTATTCAACATAGGAAGAGGAAGTAGAAGAGATTTCTCTCCTTGGGGGGACAAAGAAGGGTAACAAGAAAATCTACAAAAAGAAGGATGGGTCAAGGACAATGAAGAAAGACTTGATTAAGGTGATGCGTTTTCGATGTCACAAGATGGAACATTATGCTAGCCAGTGTTCAAAGAAGACAAAGGTGAAGGCCAAATAGGTTGAAACTAATACCATTTCCAGTGTAGATAAGGATTCATCTTAATTTGAAAGCATCTTCTCCATGGTATCATGGTTATCTTCTAACAATGTCTCTAGTGTTGGACGATATGTCAATGGTGGGACATCATGACATATGATTTATGATAGGACATTATTCAAGGGAAAGAGGGATATATGAGTGTGGAGTTGGGTTATGATGTTACTTACATCCTGAGAGGAGTGGGTTCCATTTCCTTTCAGATGTACTAAAGTGACGTTCTTGATTTGAGTGATGTTTTATTTATTCTTGGGTTGAAGAAAAATATTCTTTCAGTTTATTGTATGTTATTTGAAGGGTAGCATTGCACCATCAATGGATGTAGTCTAGCTAGTTCAAAGGCCTTGACTAGAGGGGTGTGGGAGGGTGTCCTTTATAAGTTCTATATTGATCCCATGACACTTGTATATTCCAGTGAGAAACTAGATGAGCTTTATATCTTTGAGGAGACATATGTAGAGAATGCATGACAAGATGCCATGGAGATATGTTCAGAACCTATTATGAAATTAATGATTGATTCCAAGCTTGCAACTGACCAGAGTGTTGTAGAGTACATGGAAAAAGTTGTTGGATTATCTTAAGCAGAGGAAGTTGACCTTGATGATACTCTTTATTAAGGGTTTTCCTAGAAAGAGGGAGTTGACCTAGTTGATATTAGTGCGTTTAGTTGTTGGAGGTTTTGAGGTACATGGTTGAGATACCCATGATCACAAGTTGCTCATAATTTTGTCTTGTGATAATGACTTGAGAGATGATGGAGTTTTCCAGGTTACTTATTATCTAGAGTTATGTTCATTAATATTCATAGGTTAGCACTTTTTGGATATTTGAGATGTCGTGATAACATCTTGTGTTGTCGGATATAGTGGTACTTTCACAATTTACAAGATCGATATTCCAACACAACATGACACAATGGTGATAAGAGATGTGAATTTTAATAACGATGTGATGTTTTTTAGTTAATAGGATTCTCCTTCAATGATTGAGAAGACAGAGGAGGTTGTTGTTCTAGAGGTTAATTTAGATTTCAAAGAAGAGTCTATTCTAGATAGATGAGGTGAGATGGTGAGTGGATATGCTCTTGCCTTCAACTCCAACACACAAGAAGACTAGATGTCTTACTCAGGAATTACAAGATTCATGGGAGTACGTAGGAGTGCCTCAATCTTCAGTAGGGGAAAGCATAACCTCTAGGAGATTGCTAGTCATGTTACATTGGTTTCTTCCATTTGTGAGCATTATAGTGATTTTAAGGGGGGAGAGGTGTGATGCCTTGATGGAGGATGATGCTTGGGTTGATTTCGAGACTATGATAGATATATATTTACAGAGGGTAGGTTTGGTTGAGTTGTAGAGGGGGAAGACAAGTGTTGGTGAAAACACTTTCCTTGTAAAGAGGGAGTGTTATATTTTGGGGTTAATTCGAATGTGTTTACACCATGTTTTGAGGTGCTTCATGAGATGTGGGGTGCATGGTGTATGATTGATTCTTAGTGTTCCATGATGGATTTGAACATTGATTGTGGCTTACTCTTGGTTGGTAGACCTTGTATGGATGTTTTCATGTCATTCATTTTTGCAATGTTGGAGACCTATGGAGCTTAGTGACTTCTTCACGCAGTCAACATATGAAGGGAGGTTGCTTTCTTGGAGGATGCCTTGCATTGGAGAAGTGTTAGACATTTTAGAGGAGGGAATTGAGCTTGAGACAACATGGGGCTTCTTGGTTATATTTGAATTGAGGATGCTTCGATTGAGGTAGTGGACATGCAGGTGTGGTGGTGCTTGAGGAGGCACATGACCTTGGAGATGCATTGGAGCTTTGCACCCTTGGAGAAGGAGCATTAGACCTTGGGGAGTAGCACTCATGCATTGGTTCCTTTCTCGTTGATTGTCATCACCCGAGAGCTTGAAACATGTTACTTGGAGTAGAGTGCTTCACATGTGTGGACCTACTTGTGTGTTGTAAGTTGCTTGTAGTGGACTAGGTCCACTTGTAAGAGGAGGAGCACTAGTCTCTCTTGCTCTGTCTCTCTCACACACATTCAATCTTCTTTGTAATTTATCTGCATCTGCCTTAAGATATTAAGGTTTCTTTGATCATTCTTGAAGACTAGGGATAGGGTTTGATCCATAAGGAGACATTGGAGCTAGGGTTTGGTAATAAACCCTAGGTTGTACTTGTTGAGGAGGAAGAGAAGATGCGACACCTTGCATAAAGCCAAAGAGGACTTGTTAATGGTGATTATAGCATGTTGGAGTATCTTTGGTGGAGCTAGGTTTTTTCTTGGTTTTCCCCAACGAGATTTTTGAAGAGCTTGGAGGGTTGTGCCAACTTGTGATAAGATGAGAGTATGTACCTAAAATTCATCTCTTATTTATATATATGAAGTTTTTAGTTTCCAAAATTGTCTTATTGTAGATTTTTTTTTTAGATATTATTGTTTTCATGGTTTGGTAATTTTCAACACTTGTATTTATGTTGATTTAACATAAGTTAAGGTTGAAATTATCAATGGATTCAATGTTTATTTTGAAGATAATAGGACATATTAACTGCTGTAAATTTGCATCAATTGTGATGATTTCATATTTGGTTTATGCATGAAAACATTACCCTAAAGGTATGGAACTTGTTGGCATATATTTGGTATCTTTTTTCTTGGATTACCTAGTGTGTTGGGGTTGATGTGAAGTGAAATATTTGTATATTGTTCACTAGTGTAATTTTTATTTTAGTTCAGTCCTAACACTAATAATTCACAAGGATTAAATCTTTGAAATATTTAAATAGGTGAAATTTCTAAATTTCCAAAAGAAACCTCAATTCTTGAAATTTCTTCAATAGTCGACAAGGAGATAACAATGGTGCCTCATTTTTTCCATTATAATTAATGTTTCTTTCCCAAGTGATGATCATTCTTTAACCTTAACTCTATGTAACAACATTGTGCCTCTTTTTCTTAGATAATATAGGTTTCATTGTCTATTTTAAGGT
>SNQJ01S0022047.1:61407-73202 GCA_010110895.2 Picea sitchensis | reverse complement strand
TATAAATTTTATAATTGGTATCTTGATGATGAGTAGTGATTTTTTTCTTTCTTAACAATCTCTCTCTTTCGTGTTTAGCATTTTTTTCTCATCAAATAAACAAAATTTAACATATCATTGGCTTTCTCATATATCGTCTTTGCCGCTTTCTAATGTTGTCTTCAACAATGTGACTCTTTCACAAAAGCATTTATTCTTTCATAATGTGTTTTTTCATGCAATAATTGTGTTTGCATTTTCTTTGTTTCTTTCCTTGAAACTTTTATCGTTATGTTTTTTTATAGTTCTATTTTCTTTATGGTGATAGTGATTTAGATGATTAGAGAATATTATTTAAATATTTATCCTTAGTTGTATCTATTCTTTCTCATTTTCCTCATCTAGAAGTATACAAGGCATGGTCTCATCAAGAATAATATATTAATAAATGACTACCTATTATATTTGAATGGAAAAAGTCGATTTTTTTTTAACCATGAGCTAGATGAAGAATGGCCATAAGTTGAATCTATTTCCAATGGAAAGTTGCATGACGAATGGCCACATAACCTTACAAGTGGCCACGAGCCAATGGATCAAGCTTTGGGTCTAATACCTCTCGGAAGGGACCTTCCATTAGAGTGAAATGTGTGTCACATGGTAATAGATGATCTATTAAATATATTATAAATAATTAAACAACAATACAATGATAATTAGTAGTCAAGTTGCATATAAATTTTATAATTACAATGGATCATGGAAAGAGTCGTGATCACAGATTATTAAATTAGATATTTATCACATAGTATTTCTATTATTAATTATATTGTGGGAAATGTATAGTGTTGATGTGTTAACCTTGCAGGTGAAGTCAAGCATGTTGCTAAGTTATGTTCTTTTTTACAATGGCCCAACAATAGTTGAAGTTTTGGTTTAGCATATGTAGATGTTTTTCTTAGCCTCCAATTAACTCAGGAAAATCCAATGAAGTGCTCTTTCAACATGGGTTTTGGACAAGTGAGTTCTAAAAGTTTAAAATGATATTCACTACGAAGTTTACTTGGAATTGAAAGACAACTTAATATATTATTTGAAAAAAAATGATTTAGAAAACAAAGTAATGAAACTCAATTTTCAATAAATTAACATTTATATCAAAATTGTTTTATAATCTTTTATATAGAGTGAAATAAAATATCCAAAAGTAGAGATGTTCATCCTATGCTGAAGTAAAACTTGCACATGAAATAGACTTATAACCATAACATGTATTACATTTGTGCAGAGGTTGATTTATTTCTCTTTTGCATCAATTGTTTTTTGTTTTTGAGAGTCATGTATGAGAAATGTGCATGAAAAAATTATAATGGAGAATATTAGGTTTCATCCTTTGGATCTTGGTGGGGATGAATAATAGGCTAATCTTTTAATCCATGGAAGCATTGCAATGTTAGGGACAAAATAACTTAACTTAAGGTAACCATAGGGTGATTGCAAGGTAGTTGTTGAACTTATGGTAATGGAGATCATGACCCACTTCTACATATTACNAAAACAAAGTAATGAAACTCAATTTTCAATAAATTAACATTTATATCAAAATTGTTTTATAATCTTTTATATAGAGTGAAATAAAATATCCAAAAGTAGAGATGTTCATCCTATGCTGAAGTAAAACTTGCACATGAAATAGACTTATAACCATAACATGTATTACATTTGTGCAAAGGTTGATTTATTTCTCTTTTGCATCAATTGTTTTTTGTTTTTGAGAGTCATGTATGAGAAATGTGTATGAAAAAATTATAATGGAGAAGATTAGGTTTCATCCTTTGGATCTTGGTGGGGATGAATAATAGGCTAATCTTTTAATCCATGGAAGCATTGCAATGTTAGGGACAAAATAACTTAACTTAAGGTAACCATAGGGTGATTGCAAGGTAGTTGTTGAACTTATGGTAATGGAGATCATGACCCACTTCTACATATTACATACCCCAACCCACCCTTGTTTTCTCCTTATGGCCACCGAGCATTGGTTATCCTAATGGACTTGGGACTGATAGTGGGGAACAAGGAGTTTTGTATCATTGGTTAAGGTTTCATTCTCATAGGGTACCTTAAGGTAGTCATGGGTGTGGCTAAAGGAAGGGGTTAAAATTATGACACTAGGACATAATGGTTCTCCTCCAAGCAAAGGCCATCGACTAGTTTCACTTTCCACTAGCTTTATTTGACACCTTGAGGTAGCCATAGGGCCACCTAGAGGTAGGAGTTGAACTCATGGAACTAGGAGGTGATGAATCATCTGTACATAATATGGACCCAAGCCACCCTCATTCTATCCTTAAGGCTTGCTAAATTTTAGTTGAGTTGTAAATCGATTTTTCTTCACAAAGACTCGTTTTCAATCCCCTTGAAGAGCACAATGATGTGTTAATGAAACCAAATTATGACAAGGCTAGTTGTAAGTCTTGGGTGAATTGATGGAACCCCTCAGTTGTGGATTTGTGGCCAAAGGTTATTGGATTACAATGTTGATATTGTAAAATAGTTCAACCTTAAAAAAGATTCACTTGTTGAGAGAGAAAAATAAATTAATTGAATTAGAAATAGAAAAAAGAAATTGAAAATTGTCTTTAATACTAGATGCTCAAACCTAATAGAGGAAAACCAAAGGACTAGATAGAGTGTATGTGGAAATGGCCTAACATAGAAGTGATCCCAAAGAACATATCATCTTAACATTTTCCAATCCACATAAAGCATTGAAATAGACTTATGAGTATTGGGGATTATGCCATTGTGAATTGGTAATTTCATTGCACTTGCTTGGGAGAGGTGGAAGATTTAAATCTTTCACTCCCATGTTAAAATGGGTTTGTATTACATTAAATGTAGTGTTGTGTTTCATAACTCCCCAGAGTTCAATCTAAAAGGAAAATTACTAATAGATAGAAAAATAAAAGAAGAAGAAGAAGACAACTATGACTACATCCCTTGATTATGCACAATTTGTTAGGATACAATAAACCTTTACAAACGTTGTTCAAGGATAAACCCTTATCAAATAATTGGTTGTAATAGAGAGGAGAGATGAACAAAACACAAAACCATGATAAAAAATAACCACATCCATAAGACCTAAAATCCAATAAAATGTCAGAGTACTCCAAAAGAAAATGTGCATCCACGTAGAGAATTTGTATCAAGAGAGAAATCAATGATAGAATGAAGGGGCATCAAAGAAAGGTGGTATTTGCAACAAATTAAAGGCTAATCTTTTCATGATAAGCATATAGACTTAGATGAGACAACTAGATAAGCAAGAAGACACATAATAAGGATGGACCCATAAAAGTAAGTTTGAGGACAAGTTCCTTACTTTTTTCCATTGAATATCATAGGAGAATTAAATCCGTGAATTAAATACTAGGGTGATATAGGATTAAAATTACATATCTCTTCATTTCCCATAGAGCACACTCCAATATTAGGAAAACCAATGGAGATAGATGAGCCCATAAAAACAATTTAGGACACTAGAGGGACCTTAAAATTGTCATAGGTCTATGTGAAGACATTAAATGATCTAGGTGGATATTGGTGGTCTCCCACCTGTTCCACTAATTCAAAATGGTTCCACATCTTGGCCGTTTTATACAGTTTTTTGGGTCCAAATCTTTTGGGGTTGTTTTGAGGTCCTAAATGACATTTTCTTGGCATGACTATGTCTAGTAGATAGCCAAATGCATGTATTGGTCCATTCATAATGTGTAATTCTCAGATAGAACTTGTCGACGGGCTATCAAGCGCCCCAAACAAAGATCATATGCAAAATTTATGCCCCCCAAGAAGTTGATGTATCAACTAACCACATCGAGGCCCACAAACCTTAATGCATTTCATCTTCTAGGGTTAGGGTTTTAGATGTTTAGGGTTTTCTCATTGATGATTTATGTTAAAAGGTTTTTTTGTCTTCTTTGTAATCAACTTCTTACTAATAACCATGGCTGACACATCTCTCTCTTTAGGGATAAGCAACCACCACTATAACTAGTTTGTGTGCTTTGCATTTTACTATCTTTTGTATTCCATTCATTGATATAATCTTAGTTTAACTATATTATTGTGTTTGTATTAGAGAAATATTCTCTTTTTTGTTTCTCCGTGCATGTCCCCAACGAGGTCAGGCTATTGAGAGTTGGGTCTTGAACTAGTTTAGATTGGGGAAGAACACTCTTACTGACCCAAGCAACCTCCCATGGTAGAATAAAAGAAAGACGATGGAGCAAGATATCCTATCAAACTATTGCTCGAGGAAGGACTTCAGCGACATAAGAACGAGGTGATGGATAATTTCACTCATATCCTTACAATTTCCAACAGGAACGAAGGAACCTTCAAGCAGTAGTCACTTCAGAGGTGCGACACCCTTCAAGGTACAAGTTAAGTTGATATTACTTTATTTGAAGGCAAGATAAACGACGACACTTTGGAAACTACTAGAGGGTTATTTCTTTGTCCAAAATTTTCCCAACAATAAAAAAATCACCTTCGAGCTCCTCAAATCCCTCCCCCATGTCATATATTGATGGGAAATTCACTGTGAGGAACATGGCGGAGATGAGTATGCAATTTTTGGGCTAGAACCCACTTGGGAGGATTTTTTTGATTCCCTTAAGGAGAAATAATGCCTTGTTGGAAACTATGATGATTGATACATGAGATGGGAAACTCTATGTCAGGAGAGAGACCAGACCGTGCCAAAGTACACCAACATCTTCCATACCTTGTGCACAAATTTGGGTATTAAAGACTCTGAGTGGAATTAGGTTTTAAAGTACCATAGTTTCCTACATAGGTACATCTGAACATATATGGAGTTCTTGGACATATCCTCACTAGGAGCTTCTTATCGATATGTTATCAAGATCGAGCAAAATTTCAAGAAAAAGAATAAGAGGGATTTCAGTTTTGCAAACCCATTACAACATAAACATGATAAAGGTGTCCCTAACTCCCAGAACAAAGGACGGAGCAAGGATGGCCATCCCTAGGACAACCAATCCCATCCAAAAGAAAAGAAGGGTAATGAGAAGCTGAAGGACACTAGATAGTGGTGTGAGTTCCACAAAAGTCCATAGCACAAAACTGATGAATGTCACTCCAAATAGTCATTGTTGGTTGAGATGAAAGCCTTAAAGTCAGATGCCAACTTAGAATATGATTCAAAACCATATACGGGAAAACATATCATTGATGCAGAATCTAGTGTTACCATTGCTACCAAAAATTTCCAGCCAAAGAAACCTGAAGAAGATGAGTGCTTCTTCCACTCACAGATGTGGGTGAAGGAGACCCCACTCCATTTCATTGTTGACATAAGTAGCTAGAATAACTTGATCTCAGCATAAATGTTCAATAGGTTGAAGCAAACTCTCATTCATACACCATCGGTTGGTTAAGCCAAGGACGAGACATCCGCATCAGCTAGAAATGTCACCTGCACTACAAAATCAAACTCTTTAAAGATGAGGTATTGTGTGATGTTTCCCCACTTGAAGTTTGTGATTTTATTTTAGGACAACCATACATGTGGAAGCGTCATGCTATTTACAAATTTAGGCCCCATAGTGTCATTATTACTTTGGGAGGTCAACTCTACAGGGTACCAGAGGTAGTCCCAACTATTATGGTCTCTTTTATCTTCATGAAGCAATGCATAAAGGTGGTCTCTTACACCAAGAGATTTTTCCTCTTTATGGTCCGGTTGGAAGGTGAATGGAAGATCATTGCAACCGCCAAAACCTTTGCACAAGGCCTCTCTACACAATAGATGTAGGTGGACAAGATAGAGGAACACAAATACATCTTTGCCTCACCTACTGGGGTGCATTTGCACTGTCAAGTAAAACACTCAATTGATTTGAAACCTGGTGCTCCTCTTCATAATGGCCATGTATACAAGCACTCCATTATGGAGAAGGAAGAAATCAAACGCTAGATATAAGAGCTAATTCTGAAGGGCCACATTAGACCAAGCTCCTCACCTTACTGGAGCCCAATTGTTATGGTATAGAAGAAGAATGGGACATGATGACTTTGTATTGATTAGAGAGCCATGAAAAATATCATAGTTAAGAACTGGTACCCAATCCCCTAGATTGATGATCTTCTGGATCACCTCAAGGGCACCAAATTTTTCAGTATGATTGATTTGAAGTCAGGCTACCACCAGGTGTCGATTGAGCAAAATGGTGTATGGAAGACAACCTTCAAGTCAAAAGAAGGTCTCTTCGAGTCGCTGGTCATGCTTTTCGACTTAAATAATGTCCCAACCACATTCATGTGGATAATGGATGATATATTGCAGCCATTCACAAACTCCTTTGTGGTCGTATATCTCGATGAAAACATCATCTTTATAAAAACTTGAGAGGAACATTTGAATCCCATTCAACGGGTCTTGGGCACTCTGCGACATCACAAGTTATATTCCAATTTGGAGAAGTGTTCCTTCGACATGTAGAGAATTCAATACTTGGGATACATTGTAGATGAGTAGGGTGTGCATGTGGATCCAACCAAGATCCAAATAATTCACGATTAGTTGACCCAAAAGACACTGATCGAGCTTTGCAGCTTCTTGGGCCTTGCCAACTTCTACCGCAGGTTTGTGTTGGGGTTCTCTCATATCACTTGGGCCCTAAGCTAGGTGTCCAAGGGTGGAGCCAAGGTGAAGTTTTTTTGGGCTACATCACAACATAAAACATTTGAGGATTTGAAATTCTGCCTCTACTTAGTACCAATCCTTATTCTTCCAAACCTACAACAACCATTTGAGATTGAGACAGATGCTTTAGATTGTGTTATCAGTGTAGTCCTCACTCAGCATGGGCATCTGATGTCCTATCATAATGAAACACTATTTTATTTTGTTCATAGATACCCTACTTACCACAAAGAGATGTACTCCATTGTGCATGCATGTTGAAAGTGGAAGCATTACATTCTGAGAAATGAAACAATCATCCACACTGATCACATGCCTCTACAATTCATGTATACACAAGGAAAGTTATGTAATGACCACCATCATAAGTTGGACTCCATGTACCTACAATAATTCCACTTGAACATCAAGTACAAAAAGGGCAACACCAATCATGTTGCAGACTGCCTCAGTCGACCCCCAGTTGTGGTGCTAACCATAGTTCTTAATTCCTATGGGCATGAGACCTCCGAGTGGCCACAATTATACAACAATGACTCTAAATTTATGCTACATATCAGACATCGAGTGTAGGAAAATCAATTCCATACATTCATCCCTAGAATGGATTGTTATGCTATGTAACCCATCTCTTTGTTCCTTCAAGCGAGCATGCAAATATGATTTGGGAAGTTCATTACAGTCAAGTGGCATGACAGGTTTTCATGGAAAAAACAATGGGAGTACTGCAAAAGAATTTTTATTAGCCAAAGCTTTGAAAAGATGTCAGCAAGTATATCAAATCTTGGACGAATGCACCATTATAGTAGCACCTCTCCATGAGAGGCTATGAATTAATAAGTGACAATTTACACACATGCATTAAGATATTTTGTAACTTGAGATGATATCTGGTTGTTTAGAAACCATGCCAAGACATATTTAAACCAACTTTAGGTCACAAGCTAGATCTTGGACTAGAGGGGGCTCCCTCATTAGATTTAAAACTGTTGGCTGCCCACTGTCACTAAGAAACAACTTACCTCATTAAGCTCAGGTTGCCAGGTTTGATGGTGAATATTAGAATAAACTAGATAGGTGGGGTTTAAGGATGAATGGTAGCTGACTGGAAATAAAATACTATAATCCTCTCAGATCATAGGGTTAATCCATTGGGCATAGAGTCTCACTGAACATAGCATAATTGTTGATAATAGAAGGTGGAAGAAGATGAGAAAACATAAATCTCAAAAAACATAGAGGGAAAAAAAAGTCTCTATAAACCTGAGATGAAGAAAAGAGTTTTGTTGGGCATTTAAATGAATCCAACAAAATAAAGAGTGCCTGGGTTGAGCATAGCAATAAATTCAACAATAAAACACTCACAAAATGACATGCAATCAATATTTGATGCACATTAGTGGTGGTTGTACCAAATTAATGTTTTTAACATATACACATCTGACTATAAATTGTAGATTAAAGAAGAATAGATATGGGAAATGAAGAATCTTAAAACAAAAAAATGAAGAAGAAACAAGGCTCTGTTGAGAATGAGTTATGAATCTTTGAATTAATCATTCATGCCAGAGGAAATTGCAATTTCCCCATGGGATTAATAACAGAGAACATAGTCTCACTGACTCTATTTCCTAACCTATTGCCCTTTCTCAAGTCCTTTGTTGCTTCTTTTATAGTCCTTGGATGCTAGCTCGATGCCTTGAAAATTGGAATTGGTTGCTCAACGGTTTCCTTGAAATATGGATCTTATTTTTTGAAATACAATTATGGTTGAAGATGATTCTGGAGCTCTCGACATCTCAATTCAATGTGTTTTCCAATATCTATGAAAAACAAGATTCTATTGCTATAATTAAGTCCCCAATATTCTCGGGCTACCAACTCTTTTGACATTTTCTCATCCAATTAACTGTCTTTCTTTACCGAGGGAAATTTTCACATTTTTAATTATAATATCATTATTAATCTCAAATATCTTCTAACCATTCGCTCAAGCAACTTAATATAGGCAACAGACATAGATATGATTTTTATTGTAATCCATAACAACCATGCTCACTAGGCATTCACATGTTGTCGAATAAACCTATGCAATCTCTATACTGCTGATACATTCAAGTATTAGCGGTGACAAGATTTGAAAGGACTTAGTGATCGGGGTTTATTGAATAACTACTTGTTGAGAAGAAACATTGGCAGCTTGTGGAGTAGATACTTGAAGCCTTCCATAGAATGCTCGAATTGCAAAACAAACTAATAATTTTACTAACCATGTAAGTTCCGAACAAAGAGAATTAAGAAATGTTGCAATCATTAGCTTTCCATGTTTAAGTATATATGGTGGTTTTGTAATGATTACAATTTTTTTAATGCAATATAGAACCTTTCCTAGAGGTAGGAACATGTCTCCATCTTCCTCTTCCTTTGCACAAAGGCCTTAATTATCAACATAAAGAACAATTTCAACTTTTTGCATTTGTTCCAGAAATCGATCTTTCACAAATGTATAAATCCCAACACCATGATCACTAAAAGGGTTTGTAGATTGAAGCATCACGATCATTGTTGGTAATAATGGTATTATCTTCTACGATTGTTGCTAAAGCATCATTACATGTTGTTGTTGGGCCATTCTCATCGTTGGTGCTACCAAGTAGATCTCCCATAATGAAATTGAAATTGGAAGTATCACTAGTTGAATTAACCTGATCTTTGCCCTGTAGCAAGAGGCATGAGTATAAACATTGTGGAAACTACCACTATCAAAATCCCATGACTTCTGGGCGTTCCATTTGTTATTGGGAAATTTTACTAGTGTGACCACATGGAATATGGGCGAATACCCTTCAGAAGAACAATAAGGTATCTAAAACCATTGATTATTTTGCGAATATATTCGTTAGACACCTAACTGGATCTATCCTGCAAAAAACCCATGTTTCTGAATCTTAAAATTCATTTTCATTTGCCTGGAAAAGGTGCCCAAAATCCACTGCTCGAAAACCACTACATTTTTGCGTAGCTGTGTTGTTTATTTGTTGGTAATCACTAACTTGGTCCCAACAATGTTTTCAACTACTAGCTTGATGGTGAATCCAACAAGTCCAGCTAAAAATCCATTAAAAAATGCCAGCATTCATTTCATGATGATATACTGAAATATTTGAATCTGTGTGTGACAATGATTATCGTGGTTGAAGAGATCATTTTCAATAATCTATGTTGTGTTGGGGAATGCCTTCAATAATACTGACAACTAATTCTAGCTCGACGTCCATTGCTTCCAAAATAGTTGCATCAACAACCTCATGATTATTGGAGTTACTTCACACACACCTAAGATTTATTTTTCCTAAGGTCCTAAGGTTTTTCCTATATTTATTAGTCATTATTTAGTCTCCTAAAGTTTAGGGGAGAATATTCCACATGGAGAATATTCTCTTCAGTTGACACTTATGTTTGACTAGTTGAGTTGAGTCTAGATGTTGCATTGGTTTTTTCACCATGCAACATTGGGATCATCACCATGCTAATGCGCATTAGCCTTGGTTTCATCACCATACTAGCGCATTACCCTTGATTCCTTGATCTACTTCTCACTACACTCTATTTTAGTCAGTTAACTGAAGATTGGTTGACTAGTTAACTCAGCTAGGTCGCAGTTCACTCCCGTAACTGCCTGAGAGACTAGACTAGGTGGCAATTCACTCCCGTAACTTTTGGTGTGTATCTAGATCACTCTAGACCACCACTATGGCGCATTGGTTCTCCTCCAATGTGCATTGGTTGATTTATATAGAGTATATCATGTGTAAATTATTCATTATTCATTATTGTTAATGATAATTCTTCCATTCTTTCTCTCTTTCTTCTTCTTTCTCAATTTATCTTTGCAAATGTGTGTGGCATTTTCTAGCTAGATCTATTATGTGCAGTTTCAACACATTTACATGGTATCAAAGCTGACGGACTGCTAAGCAAAAGCTACACCAAAGTTTTTGCAGGTACAAAATATTGAAGACAGCGGAAATATGGATTTCCCAAAAGAATTCATTCTTAGACCTTGCTATTACTTTGCATGGAAGGAGAGAATAATGATTCATATCTGAACCAAAGGATTGTATAGGTTAACCTTGAATACAGACATAGAACCAAAATCAACCATAGAAAAATCCAAGTATTTAGATCGAATGGATGAAGCATTCAAAACGATTCGCAGTCTTATTTCTCCTGATCTCCTTTTTCGCATATCTTCCTATAAAACCCACAATGAATCCTGGACCACCTTGTAAGGGCTCTTTGGAAAACATGATGAGATGAGGGAACACATGCTGGAGGTGGAATTGATCACATTGGATCCAAAAATCTTCGACAATATCCAATATTTCTTTACAAAATTCAAGGATTTACTGTCGCAACTCAAACCTTGCGGGGTTGATAAATCTAAGGAGGAGAAACAAATGGTTCTCACCATTCTCTCCAAAATTGGTCTTGAATTATTCATGTTCGTATCAACATTCCATTCAGTCAAATTCTCCTCTGGAGCCACTTGGAAGATGCCTTCTCTTGAGGACTTTATCGAATCCCTGACACAAGAGAAAACCAAACTCATCAACATGGGAAAAATAAAAGGCCCAAAGGCGCATGAACTTACTATGCAATATGGAAGCCATCAATATCATAAATCTAAAGATAAAGACAAAAAGAAATCTCATGCACATCCGAAGAAGGAAGGGTACACAAAATCCTTCACCGATGCCTCCGGATCCAAAGGTGGAAATGGAAGAAAAGGGGAGAAATGATCATACTGCGATAAATGATTCCATCCAGAATCCGCATGCATGCAGAAACAAATAGATATAATGACTCAAATACTTTAGAAAAAACAACCTTGGAGATCGCATCCTCGAGGTTTCCGAGAAAAAGAAGCCAGTGTTGAAATAATGTAACTGCGAAGAGAATTCTTATTATTATTATGTTATTGGATTAAATCCCCATTGTGGATTAATCATGTCATTATTATTATTGGATTAAATCCCCATTGTGGATTAATCATGTCATTATTATTATTATTGTT
>SNQJ01S0022047.1:31052-49883 GCA_010110895.2 Picea sitchensis | reverse complement strand
TTTTGCAGCCTGCGTGCTGGGATGTGTGTGTAGTTGTTTTTTTTTAGCATGGTCTCTGGACTATTTTTTCTATGGACTCATGTGGGGTCTTGAAGATGTTAAATATTATATTTTCACTAATATAATGAGCTAATTTTCTACTGGAGAAAAGTATATCTGGTGGTTTTGTAATGATAACAAAAAAATTAATGCAGTTTAGAACCTTTCCTAGAGGTAGGAGCAAGTCTCCATCTTCCTCTTCCTTTTCACAAAGGCCTTAATTATTAGCATAAACAACAATTTCCACTTTTTGTATTTGTTCTAGAAATCGATCTTTCACAAATGTATAAATCCCAACACCATGATCACCAAAAGGGTTTGTAGATTGAAGCATCTCCATCATTGTTGGTGATAGTGGTATTATCTACTACGACTGTTACTAAATAACCATTACATGTTGTCGTTGGGTCCTTCTCATCGTTGTTACTACCAAGTAGATCTTCCATAATGAAATTGAAATTGGCAGTATCACTAGATGAATCAACTTGATATCTTTGTCCTGTAGAAAGAGGCCCGAGTATAAACATTGTGGAAACTGCCACTATCAAAATCCCATGACTTCTAGGCGTTCCATTGTTATTGGGAAATTTTACCAGTCTGACCGCATATGAAATCTGAGTGAATACCCTTCAAAAGAACAAAATGATATCGCAAGCCATTCATTATTTTGCGAATATTCTCGCTAATCCCCAAATTGGATCCATCCTGTAAAAAACCCATGTTTCTGAATCTTAAAATTCATCTTATTTGCTTGGAAAAGGTGCCTCAAATCCACTGCTCGAAAATCATTGCGTTTCTACATAGTTGTTTTGTTTATTTGTTGGTAATCACTAACTTGGTCCCAACAATGTATTCAAATACTAGCTTGATGGTGAATCCAACAAGTCCAGTTAAAAATCCAATTAAAAATTCCAGAGTCCATTTCAGGATGATATACTGAAATATTTGAATCTGTGTTCGGCTACACTAATCATGTTTGAAGATATCATTTTCATTAATCTATATTGTGTTGGGAAATTCCTTTAGTAATACAGACAACTAAGTCCAACTTGGTGTCCATTGCTTCCAAAATAGATGAGGAACAACCTCATGACATGATATGAAAGTCTATATACAGAGGACACAACCTTCCTGCAACACCTGTAATGAACACAGTCAAATCCCCCCATCCATGTGTCCAATTGATCAAATGGTGTTATTTATTTAGGGGGTCTCCTGGAAAATTTACAAGCCATTGAGGGAGGGGGCCGCAAATACCCACACCTTTCCATGTCAATGCTCCTCAAACCATGGTTGAGTTTTGCGGCCCCCCTCTTTTTGTTAAGCATCGAACTCAATGGGGGGGGGGGTGTACAATCAAACATGAACAATTGATCTTTCATCAACCAAATCTCTGCCTTCCGACCCACCATGAATATCTGCATGGTCTTGCTTGACTTACAATTCAACATTTGACTTGGGTATATAAACAAAGGATGGAATGTAAAGTTTAAATGGAGGAGAACCCACATGATATAAAAGTGATAACAAAGTAATGACATACAAAAATAATGTCTTCCAATACTCAATGGTAGAATTTGGCCCTTCACCCCATATATAAAACTATTACTGTAAAATTCGGTCATTTATAAAAGGTGAATAATAAAATGACTCGTTTTGTAAAGTAATAATTATAATTTTAGGTGTTTAAATTTGAATCATGATAAGCATTTGAAGGTATGGTTGGGCTTGGGATAATAACATGTTTTGATAAAAACCCAGTGTTTTGACTATAAAACACATGGAAATAAAGCTTCATCAAAACTTTATCAGACGAAAGAAGAGGATAAATTGTGGAGGCTTACTTGACCTAAATTCAGGGATGACGAAAATTAGGCCAATACTTTGCAAATGTTACAAAAAAATAAAAATTAAGAAGGTGTCAATTTATGTTACAACAAGATATTTGATGTAAACAAAGATTTTTTTTTATGTAAAATTTAAAAAACCTAACAAATACATACTAACAAAATACCTCCTCCTTGGTCTGTTGTAGTTGATAAGTTGCAACGTAGTATTGTTAGTAGTAGGAAGATGATTCCAAGCATTATTTTCCCGCTTTCCTATAGTGAAACAATGTAATTACCCCCTAGCCAACTAGGAGCCTAGACGGATTCCTAGCTCCAAGAAAAATTTCAGTTTCTTGTCCCTCCTTGCTTTTGAATCCAAGAAAAACAAAGAACATGTGCTTTAAGAAGTCCATCATAAGAATATATCTTCCAAGAATTACCCAACCTCTCAACCTCCTCCATCATCAAGTTTCCATACCCCCTTCCCCAAGTATCCTCAATCATCCTCATTATTAGCCATCGACCCCCCTTATCTAGATTTTCGGGACAAGTTAAATTAAAACAAAAAAACAAAATGATTTATGTAAAATGACAATAAATAAAATGCAAACTCTTTCTTCTCATGCTTGCTTATAATTGCAACTTGACAATTTTTCCCAAAATGTACACGACAACCAACCAATTCATTTAAGTCAAAGAAGGTATTTAATGCTACTATATATTTTTGTATGCAATACAATTTACATAGTCATTAAACCATTCAATTAAATAGTTAATAATCTAGTTTAATAATTAATACATTAATTAATTCTACTAGTGTACATGTGTAGGGTATGTGTGCATATCTAGTAGATGCATAGCTTACGCATGTACTACATGTAAACAAACATTGCCTCTAGTGCATAGTTCCTGTATGATCACAACAAGACATGCAGGACAAAAGATCAAGTAAATGCATCATTTAATAATCTTAATGAACAAAATTACAATAATTTATCAATAATTGATTATCAAACTTAAAATATCAAAAGGGAATCAAAAGAGGATTTTAAACATGGTAGGAACCAAGTGAGTAGACAACAGTGGCACATCTAATCCCCAATCATTATTTTCAACTAACATCGAAGAATCCTTTGTTCCTAACCTACTTCCATCTTCCATCTTATCCTTTCCTCGGTTGGACTAATATGGAGCATCAACTATATTTACCTAACTCTAGATAGAACCCATAAGCGAAAATTTCATACATCTTGACCAAGCTTCTTCAACAAGAAACTAGTAGTCACCATCACACGTCTAGGGGAGCGTGACTTCACACAACCCTCCCACGAATCTAGGTTTTTGAGTATAAATAGTGGAAAATACCTCAACCCCTCCTGATACAACTATGGTCAATAGGATAATTGGTGGGAAATACCTCCATCCATCCTGATAAGACTAGGGTCAACACCCTATATCAATCCATACTGTGCAACTATTTTTCTCAGAGTCACATCATCAAACAACCACTCTGGGCAAGTTGTGTGTCCTGTAAAAACCACACTTACCACATATCATAGAGATATTTTGAATCATAAATTAAATAATAATTACCACTTATATCATACATTATCGTTTTGATGTCTACGACATCCAAGTTACCTCAACACTATAGTCATTTGTCTATTAYATAGCTCATCAAATTGTAGGTTAGTTTAGCAATAACTCATATCCATGTATATACATCATAATTTCGTATATGGATCCATATCTGTATTGATGTTCAATTAAGAAAATTATGTTTATTTTTATCATGCCTTGCATCTGTTATGCATTCACAACATAACTTGAACTGGTATCCATGTACCATAATTCCACATTTAAATTTGCATGTTTGAACAATTCTCATAACTATCATAATTATGAACATATAAAAATAAAAATAGCATTATGCAACACATAAATAGGTCCATATATACACATCTCAAATGTCTATATCAATCTAACTAAGTCCAAATAGTTACTAAGCAACAAATTACTAATATGAGTAAAATCAAAATTCTAATTGTCTAACTTGGGCAAAATAATGGGCATTACATACACCCATCCTTCAAGAAACTTCGTCTTGAAGTTATGGTCATTATCAATATAAGGAAAATTCCATGACATAACTTCTATGTGTCTTCTATGATACCAAACCATGTGCTATACTAGTCACATTGGACCTTCGCTTTATTAAAACATATTGAGTCTATTAATATGTTGATTGTGACTACCCCTATTTAGAAGACACCTTATTATGTCTCGACTCTATTTTATTATTGTTGGTAATTGAATTAATGAAAATACACACTTCTCTTATATATTTATTCTTCCTAAGTTCCATATAGGACCCCCATAGTTAATGTATAGTCTACTCGTTTGACTCCTAGTTATAATCGTTTCTCATCATCGATTCTCTAGTTAAGTGAATCTTTAAATGAGTTTGATACATATTTCATTAATTCATACATACAATCCAACCTAGGATATCTTGATAATATAAAAAATCATTATTGACTTTGATTATCAATCTAGCTCGACAATACATATGCCATCGCTAATGAGATTGACACACAAAAATTTTCCATGCTTAGGAACATTCACTAAGACACTTCTAATTGATTGTTATATGATGTTGTCACCTCATGGTTTGTTTGATCATTGTCTTGAATCTCACTTTCCTCTTAAGTCATAAATTTAGATCTCGACCAAGTTAAGTGTTGGGTATAGGATTATCTTCATAATAGTCAAGGAAAATCATCAATTATATCAACAATTCACCATTATAAATGTGCCTATATGTAAAGAGTACCATGCTATGTCACACACCCAACCCCCTAAGTATCCTTTTAAGGGACCGGGCATACAATTTTCACTTTTATAATACTCCCTTGAATTTATTAACACAAGGACACCATCTCCTTATGCTCGATGAGAGTCTTTCAATGACTATAAGTTTTTCAAAAACTGAGTTATGGATTTCTGAAATTTTCGGGGCATCATTGGCCAAAGGACACCCCCTCGCCACGTGGAACCCACACATATTTACTTCATTCGTGCCATTCGATGTAGCACTAACGCAACCGAATTCATCATCTTCTATCGATGACATGGCCACTAGAGGATGAGTTCACAGAAAAAGATCGTACTGATAGTTTGCGGCTTTAGGCCTTTGGCCCTCTATCAATTTCATACATTCCCAAAACCTCCCAAAGTTCTGGAGTTTGGAGGAATTTCCCCATCCAGAATCTAGGGTGGAGAGCTGTCCACCCTCGGGTCTAACGGTTTAGGTTTGTTCACTCTTAACACATAGCCTATGCTCGACGATGGTCTTGCACTTATTTCACATCCAGTCCCGCATTGACACATGGATTTTCTCTGACATGCCATATCATCATAACATACAAGGACTCGCCCAACCAGAGTTTGACACTTGTCTAGATCTTATAGGCTTATTAAATTAATTAATCATTATCATAATAAATTCCCTCTCTTTCTTTATTAATCATTTATTTTATCCCTATTAGGGATAATTAATCTTCATTAAAATTAATTAACCCTGTAAATTTCATTTTTACTTGGCCTAAATTACTGGTCCAATTAAACCAAAGATTACTCCCCTTTTTCCTTGGAAATCCAACATTTCGAGATGGATTAGTGTTAAATTATTATATTAAATCCCCGTCACATTAACTCATAATCAAATCATATTACTATTTTTTTTAATGAATTATATTATAATATAATCATAATAAATTATATTATAATATAATTAAATATTTTAACTTGAACTTAGGGTCATTAATAGAAAGTATTATGTAAATCTCCAGACTTAGACATATTTACTCTATCCTCTTATGCACGTACCCAGAATTACCGAGCGTTGAAGTTCCAAAGAGGGTCCAACTTATATTATATTGTAATGCAAATATAATTACTTATATTATATTACAATATAATGAATTACATTAAATGCTTATTATAATTAATTTCATTGGTTTTTACATTAAATATAATATAATATGATTAATTATATTTAATGTTCATGCAAACATTGGAACAAGGGAAGGTAGGTCCAAGCCTTCGGTCATTTTATCTCATGCACTCTATCACCCCACACATCCCAGAGTTACGAAGTCCCGAACTCTCGGAGTCCTGAAGTCCCGAAGTTTCGAAGGGGTCCACACTTATACGTGTTACACATTAAATATTAATTTTAAAAAGGGAAAGGGATTGGCCTCATCCAAGTGAAAATATTATAATAAAATATATTATTATATAATATATTATATTACACCCCTTTGGAAATTGCGCCCAGGTTTATTAAATTCCCAATATTATATTTAATATTGGAATGAGAGAAAACTTATGCATAAGAATAGAATCTATGTTCCTAGTTTCGGAGAACTGAGGAAATTGGTATTGAAGGAAATACATGATGTTCCTTATGTTGGACATCCTGGTTACCAGAAAACAATTACAACAGTAAGAAGCCAATTCTTTTGGCTGGGAATGAAAAAGAATGTTGTTGATTACATCGCTTGATGTATGGAATGTCAGAAGGTGAAGGCTGAGCATAGGCACCCAATGGGTTTACTGCAGCCATTACCAATCCCAGAGAAGAAATGGGAACTGATAACCATTTGTTTCATAACTAAATTTCCCAGGAAAATAAGACAACATGATTCAATCATGGTAGTGGTTGACAAATTAACAAAGGTTGTTCATTTTGTTCTTGTAGAAACAACACATACAATGAATAATATTGTAGAGGTTTACATGACAGAGATTGCTAGGTTGCATGGGATACCTAGGACAATTTTCTTAGACAAAGATACAAAGTTTACCTCCAATTTCTGGAGGGGATTGTTTAAAGGATTTGGTACAAATATAAACTTTAGCACAACATACCATCCATAGTCAGATGGGCAAATAGAGAGGGTCAATCGAGTAATTGAAGATATGTTGAGAATGTATGTGATGGATAAGCCATCTAAGTGGGAAGATTACTTACACTTGGTTGAGTTTTCATATAATAATAGGTATCAAGCTTCATTGAGAATGATCCCATTTGAAGCCTTGTATGGTAGGAAATGCAATACTCCAGTGAGATGAGACAACCCAACAGATAGAGTGGTACTTGGACCAAAGTTGCTCAAGGATATGGAAGACCAAATGGTTAAGATCAAGCATAATTTAAAGGAAGCTCATGATAGACAGAAAGTTTATGCAGATAAGAACATGACAGCTAGACAATTTAAAGTATCAGAGCATTTACTTTTGAAAGTGAAACCCAAGAAAATCTCTTTGAAATTGGGTAGTTGTACAAAGTTGGCAACCAGATTATGTGGTCCATTTGAAATATTGGAAAGAATAGGGCCAGTTGCATACATGCTTGCATTGCCTACTTCCATGAATGTGCATAATGTATTTCATGTCTATTTGCTAAAGAAATATGTACATGATCCTAACCATGTTATTGGTTGGCATCCGATTCAGGTAGAGACAGAGGGAGACTTTTAGGCCTAGCCAGTGCAGGTATTGGAAAAAAGGGTAAAATTGCTCCGGAATCGAGTTATAGAGCTGGTAAAAATTCAGTGGACTTGCTACGATATTGAAGATGCTACCTGGGAGCATGAAGATGCCATGCAGGTAGAGTACCCGCAAATTTTTGAATAAATTTTGAGATTTTGATCTCTATTTTGTATATGCACTGAGGACAGTGCCAAAATAAGGGGGATGGGATGTAACACCCGAGGTTTTGAGCCCCATATTAAATAATGTATTTTTTTAATTTTCAAGAGGCCAGAGGGCCCAAACAATTAAAAGAGGCTAGTGTGCCTAAGAAATGCAATTTTTTGATCATTATTATTAATAAACACATCACTAACTTCTAGACAGACAAGGACTAGAGTTATAGGGGGCTATGATTCCATAAGAGAGGGGGATTGAGGGGATAAATGTTTATTTCCTATTTTAATTACCCTTTCTGTCTAAGGGAGAGGATGAATTACGTGAGATTCTTGGGGAAGGCCAAGAGGTTCTTGATTCCCCACGAAATACTTAAACTTGCCCCTAGTCTATTGAGGGGTTCGTTATTCATTCGTTCACTTGCTCACTGTTTCATTGGTTCACTCACTTACTCACTCGTTCATTCATTACATTCTGACCTATCACTCATTCATCCTTCATCATCTGTGTCTTGGCTTGGGGAGAGGGAAATGAACTATTGAAGAGTAGTTGTGGTGTTGTTGGCTGTAGAGGTCGTTGGTGTACTCCAAACTTGAATTGAGGCCTACATGTCTGAGATGCATTGGCCTGTGTCCAACTTTGTTCACAGCTGCGAGTCCTGAGAGTTCCAACATGGAGATTCTGGGCCAGTTGCATTGGAGCCCTAGAAGGATAAGGACTGACTGAGGGACTACGTGGCAGAGAAGGGTGGGGATCCATTCTCTTGGGTGGAACATTCTGGGTAGAAGAGAGATGGGTACTTGGATTGCTATGAGTGCTCGGAAAGCTTGTGAGATCTTGAGTGCTGACTAGTTTGGGAAGCCAAGTAACACTATGGAACCGTCCATGTGGATTCATAGCCCTGGCTCGGGGATGACATTGTTGTTGATTTTTGGAATAGTAGTGTCTACGGTTGGGTGGAACATCCTTGGTCTGCAACCAGTTGATGTCTTATTTTATAAAGATAAGTTCTCTCTATTATGGTATTATTTAACTGTATATGAATGTATTACATTGTGTATTTATTTATCGTTTAATTCAATCTTTAGAATATGCATGCTTGTTGGTTATTGATGTCCATGTCGTTAGATCTTTTCTTTTACGCATCCTTATTAATTTAAAAAGTTTTCGGTAAGAGAAAGAATTCCAAGGGTGGGCTTGAAGGTAGCGTACCCCGGCCTGTGGGTGGCAGGGTATGTTACATCTAGGAAGAAGAAGGAGTACATCAGAATGCCATAACCTATGATGAGGTTATTTTTAATAGGATAGGTCAAGCAAGAGGGAGGATTGAAGATGAAGAAGTTACAAGAGAGGCAACCAAAAAATATGTAGAAAGAGATGAAGCTGAGAGATCTTCCTCCATATCCCTCTCGACACATTCAAGATCTGCAGAAGGAGAAGAAGAAGCACCTACCGAGAAAAAGAGGAGGGACAAAGAGAAAGTATTGAAGAAGAAAAATGATGCTAAAAAGAAGAAAAATCTAGAAGTTGACAAGGCAAAAGGAATTGTAGAAAATGAAGGAAGAGAAAAAGTAGAAGCCAAAGAAAAAGCCACTACCGAGAAGGGAAAGGAGTCAACTGAAGCATCATGAATAGCGATAGAATTAGAAGCAAAGGAAGCAACATATAAAGATGCAAAAGAAGAAATGCAGAAGAAGGAAGTGAAGGATAAATAAGGAAACACACACCCAATGGAATTGGATGTCACTGGAACATCCACTGCGGGTACAGAAACAAAAAAAAAAAAGTAGTGTGTTAGGTCTCGATCCGTGGGAACCTTTTTAGTCAACTGAAATAGTGGACATCCAAAGTTTCAAGTACGATAGAAAAATGATCTGGATCGTACAATAAAGGTTTAAGAAGGTTCCAATAGCATAGGGAGCTCCTCTATCAGTAGTAACCCAAGTGCTCATCATAGGAGATGTCAGGGAAAACCATGTGGCAACAAGAAGACAAGGATTTTCATTCATGGATGCATCTGTAGATAATATGCAAAGGTTGTGCCAACAAAAGGAGGAGAAGGAACTGAAGATCAAAGAGTTAGAAGAGAAGCTCCAACAAGTAAGGATAGATGAGATAAGTCTTCTTAGTTTTAAAGCCAGTGCGAGAAAAGTGAGAAATATTCTAAGATGCAATAAACGATATGTACGCCAACCTACATCTTTTCCAAAATGTAGCTGCAACAATGATTGAACAAAACAACAATATACAGATGCAGCTGACGCAATACAACACTATCCGAGAAGGTATATCCTATATTGATACTTGGACAACAGAAAATCCTTATGCGCCTCCAGAATTATATAGACCCTCGAAATCAGTGAGGAAGACAGATATATATGCACTAGATCATTGCCAACAAGTAGGGAAACAAGCAAACAAAGAAGTGATCCAAGCAATAGGGATTTTCTCTAGAACTCACAAAGCTGCTCAAGAGTTGACAAGACATGGTCAACTCCCATTTCTAGACGAACTTGGGAAGAACTTAGTCATGGAGGAATTACTGAATGTAGTTTAGGAAAGTACAAGAAGAATATGACAAGTTGTTGAAACATCAACTTTTGTCTCAACCGATCTTATTGATCAACATTTGATACAACCAAAAAATCTCCATACTATGGTACAAGCGTACATGACAAAATTGGAAAAATATATGAGCGCCTTGGATGATAGCATGGCCATGATTGAAGCAATGTTGGAGCAACTATCTTACAATAGGATTGAGGCACTATATAATCAGTTGGAAGTTTGGACAACCTATCTCTAGAGAAAAAGACCATAGGAAAAGGACAAACCATTGTTTTCTCTTTCTTCATTTTCCTAATTATATCAAATTTCATCATTTTGTGCCACTTGTCATAAGAAAAAGGAATGTGAATAGTTTTGTAACTTCTCCTTCAAGAAGAAAGAGAAAAGACAAATAGGAGTTACCATTATTTGTTTAAAGTAGATTAGAAACTCTAAAAGAAGGACTTTTAGATTTTAGGATTTTCAAGCATTGTATAGACCCAAGAACTATCTCAAGAACTTATACAGTGTTAATGAATATTGAGAAGCTCTCATGGYCAGTATTTTTAGAAGAAATCTTGTGTAGAAGTTGATCGAAGCTTTGAACTACTTCAAGTGAGGATGTTTGTTGTTTCTATGGACTGTAAGAATGCTTTGTTTGTTGTAGACTAATTCTTATGCAATGCTAATTACATTTTTGCRGTGTTGGTATTTCTTTGAATATTTCCATGCCTTGAGTTTCRTGAGTTGTTACAGTATATGTYAATATAATTTGGACTAATCTGATTATATATTCACATGTGTTATTGCTTCCAATCTTTCTCTTTTTATACACCTAACTGTGTTAAAGTAGTTTTAAGGTTTGGTTGCATTATAACTCATTGATTACTTCATTTTTGACCCTAGCTAGGATAGGTTAGCATATATTAGTGATAGGTTAGTTTTTTTCTTACATACATGGTCTTCATATACATATTTACATTGAATCCAACCTTGCATCGGTACATCTTAACCGGTAACAAGATCAAAAGTTAGCAATAATGGCAGCTAGGCCAAATTCTAAATGGGACTCCTAAACCAAAGTGTGTATAGTCTAATTGGGACCTCATACCAGGGATTACCCCTTTCCATTTTTGGGTGAATTTGGACCCCTCAACAAAAGGATAAAGATAAAAGGGCTAAGGAACATTGCTTAAAGTGGATAAGCCCATGGTTTCGAGCCACGTTCACAAGGAAAGTGGATTGAAGGAAGTGCTTGTGAAGAATTTGAATTATGTACTAGTTTAAAGGGGATATGGAATAATTTAACAAGATTGGAACACAACCATTCCATTGTCGCTACAAGATATTGTCTGCACAAAAAGGGTGAAAGTGACTTTTTCAAGAAGCCATAACTTTCATCTCAGAGATCATATTGGAGCATGGGAATAGTTATTAGAAAGATGATTCAGAGGAGAATAACATTGAATTGTTATAATTTGTAGAATGATGATATATTTCTTCATGAATTGAATAGAAAAAGGACATGTAGCATTGTTTGGATTTTTTTATTATAATATGCATAATTCTAACAAAATGGTTGCTTACACATTTTGTAGAATTAGGGGGTATAACCATATCATTTCAAGATAAGAATGCATCTTCAAGAAATGGAGGAAGGAGAGGGAGCCTTCATTCATGATAAATAAGCCAAAGGTCAAAATATCAGTGTTGGTAATACAAAGACAAAACCAAATGGGTATGGGAGAAAAGGGGAATAAGAAACCTTAATAAAGACTGTGAGAATCTTGAAAATAAAAGTGCATAGTTACAAAGTAGACAATGAGAGGTTAATGAGAGAAAATAATTAGATAAATGCTCAAGTACTGCAAATCCTAAATTAGTTTCATATGAAAGAAAGGAATGGATTGGACTTAAGCTAGGAGGAACACGAAAGATATCATGAAAGAAGAGGTAGCTACAGAAGAGTTGTTCATTCAATAAGTGCTAGTAGAAATCATAGAAATCACTCACCACCTTACTCAACAAGGAATTTTTATGCATCTGAAGACTCCATAAGTAGTCTAGAAGTGTCTCATGTTAGGCACCAAAGAAGAAGGCATGAATTGGACGGTTTACAAGGAGAGTTGAGGAAGAATAAGCCACCATCCTTTGATGGTGAAAGATAAAGAGAAGATGATGTTGAAGCATGGCCTCTTGGACTCATGAGGTATTTTCAATTGCATAACTACTCCTCAAACCTAGAAGCAAGAATTTCCACATACATTTACATGGGAATGTTCTTATGTGATGGGATCAACTGAAGAAAGTTGAGCACATTAATGAGAGCATGATCACTTGGAAGCAGTTCAATAAATATTTTCAGAAGGAGTACCTTTCAGAGAACTTATGTGACAAGAAGATGCAAGAGTTATTTGAGCTATGGTTGGAAAGCATGACCATGACGAAATATGAGAAGAGATTCTTGGGATTGTTGAAGTATGTAGTGTTGGCATTATTGATCGTGTGTTGTCATTGATGGAAACATGAGTTGAAGTATCAGAGAAAAATGAAGATCACCTTGGGGAAGAATAAATTCGTGATCATTGTTGATCACGACAAGATCAACAAATGATCCTGTGTTCCTAAATCTCAAGAGAGATAGTGGGTAGATTCTACAAAGAATACACACACATAATCAGAGCATGGAAAGGATGAAGGAAATCTTAAAAGGGAGAGCGCATTACATAAGTGCCATCGGAATTGAAATCCCCATAGCAAACTCCAAAAGAATCAATGAAGAATCACGTTCATTGATGTAGTTCTCGGGACAATCCTAGATCGTCAGATTGCATAGAAGCCAGAGCCTACACATAAGAATCCATTGTAAAGGATCGAGTTACAGGAGCCATTCATTCTCAGTTCGGGACAATCCAGGATAGTTAGATCAAAGTGAATTCATAGGTTGGGAATGATTAAATATCAATTGTCATATATGAAGAAGTAGCAATATGGACCATTGGATCAAGTAGCGGAAAAATAACTTTGACACTTTGCCACTTCGACGGACATTGGAGACAAGGCAGGATCACAAAGTCACAGAATCCCACTAGTCGTTAGATCAAGGAGGGACTTCAGGTGAATTCTCAACCATTCAATTGAGTTAAGTGGAAGGATAAGATAAGTGGGGCTAAAGGCATGAAGTCCCAGAGTAAACAGAGGTCGTCAGATCAAGATAAGGAAAGATAAAATGGTGTAAAAACTTATTAGGAACTTCGGAGAAGATCAAAGGTTGATATAAAAGTGTCAAAGTTCCTGAAGCCATGAAGTGAAAATCCATAACTGTGAAATCCTGCCAGTTGTCCGATCTAATAGGAAGATAAAAATAAGTCATGTGACACAACAATAGGACCACGTCAGTAGGATCATGTTAGAAAGGACACATGGACCAATAAGGTGGTGACAAATGTCAAGGTAGATGTGGCACATAAGGACCTTAAAAGTCATGAATTAGGGTGACACGTGGCACAAAAAATTATGGTTCACATCATCTTGAGTGACTTTAGCAAGCTACGTCACTCCGAGATTACAACCTCTGGGGATGTTCATCTTCTCCTACTAGAAAAAATGATCGAAGCATTGAAGGGCGAAGTTGCGAACTAATGTTGGGCGTTGATCTAAGATCCTACAGGTTCTCTCGTGACCATTAGATCAAGCGTAGTGTAAGGATAGTGTAAGCATGAGATGTTAACCGACAACAACTGGTCATCTTCATGTTATAACTTATTCGGTAGGTAAACCTCCATAGGAATTGAACTACTTCAGGTTTCTAGTAACCCGGAGTCCCAGAGTACCAAATCCTCGAAGTAATATTTGACCGTCCATTGAGAAGGAAGATCCATGGTTGAGATCCAAAAAGCACACAATTAGAAGGCCATTAACAAAACACCTTGTTTATTTTTCACGAACCATCCACTCAACCACAGATTAAGTTAGAACTATCTGATCTACAAGTGAATAGAGTATACACACTTCGATGAAATTTTCTCCGGGGGAGTTGGAAGATATCAAAGGCCAGAAATACTGATGATCGGAATACCAGAGGACTTGGTTCCAGCACTAGTCGTGTGATAAGGTAAAGAAGCTAACAAGGAGCGCAAAAGGGCCTAGAATTAAATAAGCCCTCGAAAATTTGAACACAGTGTCATGTAGGAGAATAAGGGGGAAAAAAGAAAGCGCTAAGAGAACAACGATTGGAATGGATAATCCTATGGTTTTGAGCCTGTGGTCACATAAAGGAAATATAAAGTGCTTGGGGCTTAACTCTATTTCCAGTATGAAACCCAAGAAGAACACCATAACAATACAGAGAACTGGTAAAATCTCAAATATGATATGTTGAAGAACTGGGGACACAACAAAATCATAAGAATGAAATAAAGAGGCATGAGATTGATTTAAAAGAAATTGATCCATTCATGTGATCAATTTATGAAAATCCCACTTACTAAATTGAAAATCTTTCATGATATTGTATGAATAATAATAGAGGAAGATATTAATTCTAAATTAAAAGACAAAACATTATTATTTTAAATTTAAATGAAGAAGTGCAATGGTTCAAAGTTCAAACAAAGGGACATAATGCTTCAAAGATCACACCAGTTGGAAAACTATATAAGAAATAAAGAACGATGAAGAAGAAAGTGTCTTGGCAGTTCATATCAGAAGATCAAAAGCAGAAGCAGAGTCCAATAAGGAAAACTGGAGATATTTATGCAGTGTGGGTGGAAGGGAGGAGCAAAGAAGGATTCATATCCTTTTCTAAGTAATGTGTAAAAATAAGGGAGTTGGTGCTTCCTAGTGTTGGTTCCCTAAAAACAAGCGAGTTGGTGCTTCCTAGGGTTGGTGCCCTAAAAAAGGGCATTTGTGTCTCCAAGGGTTGGTGCTCTAAAGAGGATTGGTGTCCTTCAATATCACATATTATTCTCTATAAAAAAAATAAATCTTGTTAATTATACTTATATAATTGATTCTTAAATACAAGTCTATTGTTGATCTACTATGATGATAAATAGAATAACAAAGTAATAACTAAGTGTTTAAAAAGGTAATATTGATTCACCCCCCCTCTTAGTATTTCCAACATGTAGGATTTATCAAAGATGAAAAAGTGAAGATACATATGTTTTTAAGGACTAACATCCTTTTATAAAGAGAAGATTCAATATGATGAGCCCAGGACATTGAATCAGATCATCAAGATGGATAAGTACCTGTATGAGCAAGGCAAGGGCAGAGAATCCATGCAAAAATATTGGAAGGATAAGAAGAAGGAGAAATATGATTAGAGGAGGAAGGGGTTCAAAACTCCTGTTGTTCCAGAGTCTGTACTTAAGGCTTAGAAGTACAATGTCTAAGCATCCGAAAGTGGGTAAAGGGTGGAGAAGAGAGAAACGTCAACCTTCAGAAAAGGAAACTAAGGAAGATTTCTACGTTGGCGTTGTCTAGCTTCGAACTGTTCCTGGATGGTTATATCATGTTCAATCGCTGCCCATGAACGTTCGAGTTCAACACGGGTAGTAGTTGTTTTAAGAATAGTATCGAAAAGGTTTAAGGCAATGTGCGTTTGATTTGATAATCCAGGTTCGATATTGGGCTGTGTTGGTACAGGGACAGTCATGGAGGAACAGTAAAATAAGAAAAACTTCAGAGAGAAATTAAGTGTTGTCTCAATTTGGTCGTATAAAAGAGAGTTTACGGTTTCAGAAATAAAACGAGGTGCAAATCAAAGGCTCTTTCCCATAACTGAGTTATATCTTAATAAAATGTATGAGGTGGGAGAAATTTTTTTAGCTGTCTATGGTGTAAGGCTCCTATCAAGGGAGAATCTCACGTATAAACAGAAGAGGAAAAATGTAAGGAAATAACCCGATGTAGCATAAAATATATGTAGGATTCTGAAAGTGTTGACTGGTCTTACACCTGCTAATAGCTGGTACAAAGGAAAAAAAACAAACAATTACCGAAAACCAAAATTCATTCGCTATAGTAGTGGTCGTACTAAATTATAACGAAGCATTCATCAGTTATGAATATGAAATGAAACGAAGTATGAGATACAAGAAAAAAAACTCATAACACAGTCGTGAAGGAATTGAGAATCTTCCAATTTGCTTTGTATTAACTCTCAAAATGTAAAAACTCTGTTATGATCGACACAAAAAGGTCCAGCCTGATATTCTTTCTTTCTATGATATATTTATACAGTTTTACAATAAGACAGAATCTCAGGCCGGAATGTTCCGACGGTGACCTTCCGCTCACTCATGATGGTTCTGGTTGGTATGTCCACATGGTCTAATGCCCATCAGACCATATCATAATATGGCGGTAGTCGTGGCCTGGCTGCTACTTTGTGCATTCCGGATTGGATGGCGATCTTATACTTGGTGGTTATATCATCTTTTTCATTGTCTCTAGAATCATCAGAATAATCCACCAATTTAGCTTGCAGAAGATCATAAACGAAAGACCAGTTCGGGACAGAGTCGACACTTCGAGGTGAAGTATCAGCAAAGTTGTCCAAGCCTTGTCCCGAAACCTCAACATTGGCTTTGGATGATTTTCGCGGGGCCATGACGAGAGATCTTGTTTTATCTCTTCTGCGATAAAAATACGTATACATACAGAAGTCATCTCACCGAGAAAATGTGCTCTGCATAATGTAGAAATGAATTTGCTATAATGCATAACCGCTCTTAAATATATTCGAAAACTCGGTACCTTTCAGAACGGGTCTGTCAAATCAAGTTTTAGAAATAAATTTTGCCATAAAAATTCGATCCTTATTCATCGATTTGCCCTATTTCCTCATTAATGTCATAAATTTTGGCGGTTTGAAATGTCAACTGGCATATGGAAGGAATAAGGCTACCTCGTAAATTGTGGAAGCATCGAAACATGGGATATGTATTGATTTAGCTTAATTAATCTGGTTTTACCAACGTTAATTGATCTTTCGCCACTCGTTGTATCGGGAAATTTGATTTAACCTTTTGAACCTCTAACCCCTGAAAATGCGATGATTGATTTTGATTAATAAAAATGTAATTATGATTAGGAGCTTAATTAATTTCATAATTATTTAGATTCCCTGTATCGCGACTCAGAGCTTCGAAGGTAAGTTTCTGGGAAGTTTGCATGCCGAGCTGCGAAACCGCGAGATCGCGATAATACAAATTAATTAAAAAGGAAAGATAAACTCAGATTAAGTGATTAATTAATTACGTTTATATCTTTATCATGATTTCACGAGTCGGGGTTTAGACGGTGTAACTTTTAAAAAAGAAAACGTCGAGTGGTGAATTGCCGACATAAATTTTACCATGGTTTAGCTTTTACTTTTAACCTTGACACGGGTTACTAAAATAAGGACCTCGTGTTCTCGGCTATTGGGGCTACGTCAATAAACTTTTGGATTTGGTGAACGCCGAGGTGCGAAAACCCGATGACGTTTAATCATGGTTTAGGAAAACTTTACTCCCGTTACTGCCCTGGGTGAAAATTTAAACAATTTCTCCGTTTTGTTGCTTGGGACGTGTGAACTACGTGATTTATAGCATCTGACCTACGAGATCCCGAGGTAGAACAAAAAGAGGAAATATTTTTACGAAAGGTAGGACTTGCCCCGAGAGTACAACAATCATCGTTGTTTGTGTGATAAATCTTCAGAGATTTTGAAACCATAGACGGAAAATACGAAAACCATCTTTCGATTTCGAGCATAAAAATGAAATTTGTGACGGGATAGAAAAAACAAAAGCGGATCCAACATAGGCTCCAACTAGGGATCCCGCTTTCTTGTAAGGCAGGAAGAACAGTAGACCACGTGCCAATATTGGGTAAATGGAGTCAATAGCTTCAATAAGGCGAAAAGGTTCCTGAGAACAGGATATCGAAGGGGGAAAGAGACTTTGTTCTTTACCTTGAAAAGATTTTTCAAACTCATATACTCTTTTTAAACTTAGTTGTAGTCCCTTTCACGACTTTCCCTTTCCCACTACTAAATTCAGGTCTTCTTTAAGACAATCAAAACAATTCTAGGAGACCCAAAAAATCTTGCGGCTATCAGCTTGCATCAAAAGAAAAAGATTATATGTTTTTAAATGGGAAGTCTCGTCTGAACTTGGGATGTAGATCAGGTTTTTTAAAAAGAATTGGTTACCGGAGTAGAGTGATCCTCATGTATAACATCCTTATAGATATCTCAGATATTGCTTCACTGCCAGCGAGCCTGTTCAGTACCCCGGTGAAGTTATCTGGCCCCTTTTACTGAATTTCCTTTCACCACTTCGGAATATATTCATGCATTTAAATGCTGAGACGAGGGCAATCATTTCTGAATTTTCTTTCATCATCTCTTGGACTACGTGGGGGCAATAATTTTTGAATTTCCTTTCACCACCTGTCTTATAATTTGCTTTTTAGAGCGCGAAGATGGGGGCAATCAATTTGTATCAGGGATGATATTTGTGTAATATTTTGCATTATAGGTATGTCAACTTACTTTGATTACTCGGTACCAACCTTCCCTTGACCTTCACAACACCTTCGTTCTTAAGGGAAAAAAAAGGAAAATAACTTTCTTAGGGCATTCTATTTGAGCAAGCTTCAATCCTCCGATGTCGTTGAAAAACCTAGGAAAGTTAGGATCACTTTAAAC
>SNQJ01S0022047.1:17925-31042 GCA_010110895.2 Picea sitchensis | reverse complement strand
ATCAAATCATCCATCCTCGGTAAAGTAAATCTGTACCTAATGGTTATCTTGTTGATGGCTCAGGAATCTTTACACATTCTCCATCCTCCATCCTTATTTGGACTTAACACAGTTGGTACTGCACATGGGCTTAGGCTTTCCCTGAATAAACCTTTATCCAAAAACTCTTGGACTTGATTTTTGACTTCCTCATTCTCTCTAGGTGTCAACCTATAAGTTGCTTTGTTTGGTAAACTAGCTCCTGGAATAAGGTCAATATGATGGCTTATACTCCTAATGGGTGGCAATGAGTGAGGTAACTCATCCACTACTATGTCAGCAAAGTTTTCTAACAATTCCTGGATTTCTATAGGCAAATCTTCCACAGAAGTATTTGTAAGGATAACTCTAGGCTTCCTCACTACAACAAACTGCATTTCTTTTTCCATCTTGACTTCATTCAAGAGTTCCTTCCCACTCATGAGAAGTATGCTTGAACTAGCTTCTCTCTTTTTCTCTTTGTATTCTATTGGTAACATCATATGTGTCCTACCATTATTTTCTAGGGTATAGGTATTATTTATTCCATTATGAATAACCTTTCTGTCAAACTGCCATGGTCTCCCCAATAAAATATGACAAACATCCATAGGAATTATATCACATAATATTTCATCCCTATAACCTCCTATTTTAAATTCAACTTGGCATTGTTGACTTACCATTACTTGATGTCCTTTCTGCAACCATGATACATTTTATGGGTTTGGATGTGCAGTTGTCTTTAACTTCAGTTTCTCCACCATATCTATGGATACTAGATTGTCAGTGCTCCCACTGTCTATAATCACCTTGCAAAATTTGTCTTTTGTCTTGCAAGCAGTTATGAACAGACTTGTTTGTTAAACTGGTTCCTCCATATCCTTCTCTGGTTTAATAAGAATCTTTGTCATCATGAGGTTCTTCCCTCTTTATGTCACTTCTACTTCCACATGATTATGTGCTTCAGCAACGTGTGCTTCACCTCCTCCTTCGTACTTTCTCTTGGGACATTCCTAAGGCTTGTGCCCGTGTTTTCCACAGGTATAACATTTTACTATGCCTCCTCTGGCTCTTACTCTTCCTCTTCCTATGGAAAATTAGATTCTTCATCCATGATGTCCTTCTTTAGAACTTCCACCCTTCTCATGTGACTTTGTTATTTGTCAGCTTCATGCTTCGGCGTCTGGAACTTATCTCTAGCGGTTCCCTTACCTCTTCTTGAATTTCCTCCTCTGCTTCGCTGGCTTTTCTTCCTGGCCAATTTTTCTTTAGCTTTCAAGGCTGCTTGATAAGCATACTCAACTGTACTAACTGACATCATGATGATCTCCTTTGGATTTCATATCTCAACCCATTGATATATCTGGATGTCTTTTCATCCTCATTTTCTTTCTGTCCGGCCCTAATAATAAGTCTATAAAATTCCTCAGTGTACTCCTTCACTGATAAGATTTTTTGTCTCAAGTTTTTCAATCTTATGAACAGATTGATTTGATAGTCCTTTGGGATAAATTTTTCCTTCAGCTTGGCTACCATCCTATCCCAATTTTTAATTTTCTGCTTACCATTTCTCCTACGTTCGACTTGCAGTTCATACCACCATAACGCTGCATGACCTTTCAGTCTTGTCACTGCATGCTTCACCATCTTATCTTCTTCGATATATTCATAATTGAAGTATTTTTCCATAGCACGTACTCAATCTAAAAATTCTTCAACTTCTAAATTGCCTTCATACATTGGTACCTCTATTCTTGCTCTGGCTCCTATCTTTGAAACAACTTTTATCAAGCGATCTTGTGTAGCATCCTCTGCTACATTTTCTTCGACCTCTTTTTCTTCACTCTTAAGCTCACTGATATCTCTAGCATCCGGTTCTCTCCTCTACGTTGTTTCCATGGCATCCAATCTCATTCAGAGTCGCCTCATTTCTTCTTCCATTTCTGCATTCGCTCTACACCTTTTGGGTGGCATGATTTCACTACGTCACCTACAAGCAGAAATCAAATTCTTGATACCACAAATGATATCAATTTACCTCCTTTCTCCTTTTGTCTATTGTCTACAAGAAAACTCAAAATCAGCTCTGATACCACCTGATGCAGCCCCCCTACTCCCTCGTAGGAATGCACGACCTCTTGGTCAAAGGATCTCTGATTCTTTGAGTCGAACGACTCTTTAGGACCTTGGTAGTCCCATGTATAAATCAAACACAGGTCCTTTCGACCTTCTGGTGTGATTTTATGATACCCACGACCTTTCCTTTCACATTTGCAAAAACTCTCAGAGTTTTGGGTGCTAGCTTCTTTTCGGATAAACCTCTCTCTTGATGTGACCTTGGGCGATGACCACACGGTTGCGAGATCTACCACAAGTGGTTTGAATTCAAACTACTTTTGGGCCCACAATCCTCTTCAAGATTCCACGTGTCCTTCTGATGAAACCATGGTTGAATTGCGGCCCGCCCTCAATATTTTAAATTCCACGCAAATCTTGTCCCTGCAATGCTACAGGATCGTCAATCTCATGATCTTGACGATAGTGTCTGAATCGACGATTCAAATCTGCACCTTCCAATCTAGAGACTAGATATGCCTCTCCTAAATCAACGAATTTGATCTCTTCATGATTTCAGACTTCGGGGTTTTGAAATATCAGACCCAACTCTCTTCCGTACTACAATTCCTCACAGTTGACGATCTGCGGACACCTGTCCCGTGAAATCAACGGTGTTGATCACTTCAGAACTCTGAACTTCATACCTTTCAACTCTTAACTTTTCTCTCCCCGCGAAGTATGCATATTTTTGTTGTGTGTCCTTGTGATTTGATGATCGAGGATTACTTCAGAACTTTACCCGGAGTGCACGGATCTATGCCACATCCCTCCTAGATCCGATGGTTCTGAATCGCTTCGGGCCTTCGGGCTTCGCCAATCTCAGTTCTCAACTGAAACTCCACAATGAATTTACTCGGAGCTCGTGATCTGTTGACAAGTATCCACTTATAGATCGATGACTCACGACTCTTTGGGCTTCGGGTGTTTTCAACACTTCGACCTTCGCCTTCCTCTACATCTTTCGAACTGTCGACACATTTCCTCCTGGATCCAACGGTCCAGATCCGCTCTGGGTCTTCGACTCTTCACGCTTTAGGTGTTTCAAGTTTCAAACTTGCCTCCTTATGGACTCATGGTATCTGACAACTCTGACCCACTCTGGTGATCCGACGCTTGAAATATTGCCCGAACAATCTAATGGCTCATATATGTTCCTGCGATCGAACGATTGAGATTCTACTTCGGGTTTTCATCTCTTCGGGCTTCTGAAATCTCATTTCTCAACTCTGGTGAGGTTTCTCTCTCCTCTATGTGCGAAGGGATAAGGCTCATGCACCTTACCCTGATCAGATGATTGTTGATTCGTTACGTTGTGATCCAACGGCCATTGTCACTCCTCTCTCCTGAGCTTCTGATTCCTCTGTGACTTAGAATATTTTCCAAGTGTTCAAAGGCTTCAAACCTTTGCTCCTCCTACGAGTTTGACTCTTGGATATCGTTAACACTTATGAATAGTTATATCCCTTATGAGATTTATCCTTAAGTGGATTTCGATTTCCCACGCACACCTTGCATTATCGGGATTTTGATAACTCAGTTCGAAGGATTTATTGAAAATAAATTCTTCTCGCCCACCTGGCGTTCTCTGTTTTGGTTTCTTCAACGCTTGGTCGTTTCATGACATTGTGCACACCTTGCACCCGGTCTAATTTTTCTTTGTTCTCTCTGAACTTCTCTCAGTCACTCTAAGACTCAGTCGACACACTCCTTGTGTTCGAGATGCAGACCTTGCATACGAGTGTCAAAAGAGAAACAATTGAAACTCATCCAATTTCGTCACGAACTCATATAGTCAATCTCTCGAATAGTCATACATGAACGAAAATGGAATAAATCACACACGCTGAATATAACATTCATTCATCCATACATCAAATGAACACAATCCAAGGATTTGGAACAATTTCGTATGTTCTATTCCTTCATGAAAACGAATTACATAATGTTTCTTCTACTCTACTCTGTTCTACTGATTCCTCTAATCTCTTACAATACTCATACATTTTGATCTATTACAATGCGACAATAAACTATCTAAGGACCTGCTCCACGAGCTCTCGTCCTGTCTGCAACTTATCCTATCAAACTCTTAGAGGTTACCTACTCTGTCCTATTACAATTACTAACAATTGTTGCCAGATAAGAGTCAACACTCAATATCTGCAATCCTTTACATTCCTTCACGACTTTACAAACAAGTTACATTTTTAAAATGTTGTTTACAAAATATCTCAACAACCCGGTTTAATTCTGAGTTAATTTCTGATTTGAAATTTTGTCATTTGCCGAGATGTTGTTTCTTTGCCTTCATGCTTGCATTTTGACTTTGAAGTCAATGCTCCTGCATCACACAACATCCAAGAGGCTACAACAATGGAGGACATGGGAAAGATATATGCAACTTTAGAGGACCGACAAGTAGAGTACCAATTCAATATCATAGAAGTGGAAGGTAAGATCATTAATCATCATGTTGTTATTTTAATTGATTCAAGAGAAATTTATTGTTATGTTGATCCTAAAATAGTGGATATATTACATTTGGAGAAAATTAATCTAGGAAATTCAAGTTTGGTTCACCTAGCCACTAGAACTAAAAGAAATATCAATGAGACTGCCATAAGTTGTCCAATAAATCTTAATGTAGTAGATACAGTTGTTGATATGAATATCATCCCATTAGGATCTTTTGAAATCCTAATTGGAATGGATTGGTTGCACCAACACCATGATGTCCTAGATTGTCATAACAAGACCTTTACATGTCTTGATGAAGAAGGAAAACAGAGCATTGTGAAAAGAATTCCAAGACCCATTTATATAAGGGTGATTTCATCCTTACAACTAAAGAAATTTTTCGAGAAAGGATGTCAATTGTATGCATCTCATGTGGAAGAGCCAGAAAAGAAAAAAGGGCCAAGCCTTGAATATTTTCTAGTATTGCAAGAGTTTTAAGATGTATTCCAAGAAATACCATGATTTCCACCAAAGAGGGAGATAKATTTCTCTATTGATTTAGTACCAGGGGCTGCCCCAGTATCAAAAACACCTTGMAAAATGAGTACACCTRAATTGAAAGAATTATAAATGCAGTTGGAAGAGTTGTTGAAGAAAGGGTACATACGTCCAAGTGTTTCACCTTGGGGAGCACCAATACTCTTTGTCAAAAAGAAGGATGGAACATTAAGGTTGTGTATAGACTTTAGACAACTGAATAAATCCATTGTGAAGAAAAAATACCCTCTACCCATAATTGATAACCTCTTTGATCAACTAAGAGGAGCACTGATATTTTAAAAGATAGACTTGAGATCCGGATACCATCAAGTAAGAATCAAGGAAGGAGACATCAATAAGACAACCTTCAGAACTAGGTATGGAAATTATGAGTTTGTAGTGTTTCCATTTGGATTTACCAATGCACCAACTGTCTTTATGTGCTTAATGAATGCCATATTCAGAAATTATTTGGATAAGATTGTCATTGTTTTCTTGGATGACATACTTATTTATTCTAAAGTCTAAGGAAGAGCATGAACATCACTTGAGGTTGGCATTACAAGTGCTAAGGGAACATCAACTATATGCCAAGCTTTGTAAATTTTCTTTTTACCAAGAAAAAATCCATTATTCGGGTCATATTATTTCAGAACAAGGTATAGCAATAGATCTAGAAAAGATTGAAGCCATTAGAGGATGGCCAATACCCAGGAATGTTTCAAAAATAAGATCTTTTATGGGATTATTCAGATACTACAGGAGGTTTATAACGGGGTTGTCTAACATTTCTCATCCCATAACTTCTTTATAATAGAAGGGATTCAAGTTTGAATGGACAACAAAGTGTGAAGGGAATTTTAATTCGTTAAAGGAATTACTTACTAGTACACCTATTTTAAAGGTTGCTAACCCAAATGAGAATTTATTGGTATGTATAGATGCATGCAAGGAAGGACTTGGTAGAGTCCTCACTCAAAATGGACATGTCATTGGTTATGACTCCAGAAAACTCAAAGAACATGAGAGGAATTATGCCACACATGATTTGGAGCTTGCTACCATAGTTCATGCATTAAATATGTGGAGGCATTATCTCATGGGAAAAAGATTTGAATTAAGGACGGACCATAGTGGTCTGAAATATCTTTTTGAATAACCAACCTTGAATGCTAGGCAAACAAGATGGATGGAATTTTTAAGTGAGTATGACTTTGACATCACACATATCAAGGGAAAATAAAATAAAGTTGTTGATGCACTCAACAGAAGAGTACATCTCATGCATGCTACAACTGTTAGTATGCATCAGTCAAATTTAAAGAGTAGAATTTTAGATGTTGTTGCTACAGATCAACATTACCTACAGGTAAAAGAAAGTTTACAACAAGAAAACGTACAACAGAAAATTAAAGAGTATGAGATTAAGGAAGATGGATTACTTATGCATAATAGAATCTATGTTCATAGTTCCAGAGAACTTAGGAATTTGGTATTAAAAGAAATGCATAATGTTCCATATGTTGGACATCCTTGTTACCAGAAAACAATTGCAGCAGTAAGAATCCAATTGATTTGGCCAGGAATGAAGAAGGATGTTGTTGATTACATTGCCAGATGTATGGAATTTCAGAGAGTAAAAGCTAAGCATAGACACCCAACGGGTTTGATTCAGCCATTTCCAATTCCAGAGAAGAAATGAGAAGTGGTAACCATTGATTTTATAACTAAATTTCCAAGGACAACAAGCAAACATGATTCCATAATGGTAGTTGTGGATAAGTTGACAAAGGCTTCTCATTTTGTTCTTGTGAAAATGATTCATACAAAAACTAATATTGCAGAAATTTACATGAGGAAAATTGCTAGGTTGCATGGGATACCTAAGGAAATTGTTTTAGACATAGATACAAAGTTTACTTCAAATTTATGGAAGGGATTATTTAAGGGATTTGGTACAAATCTGAATTTTAGCACAACATACCATCCACAGTCACATGGGTAGACAAAGAGAGTCAAACACGTGATTAGATACATGTTTAGAATGTATGCGATGGATAAACCATCTAAGTGGGAAGACTACTTGCATTTGGTTGAGTTCGTCTATAATAATAGGTATCAAGCTTCATTGAAGATGAGCCCATTTAAGGCTTTGTATGGTAGAAAATGCAATACTCCAGTGAGTTGGGACAACCCAGAAAACATAGTAGTACTTGGGATAGAATTGTTCAAGGACATCGAACACCAAATGGTTAGAATTAAGAAGAATTTAAATGCAGCTCAAGATAGACAAAAAATTTATGCAGATAAGAACATGACAGATAGAGAATTTAAAGTGGGAGAGAATGTTCTTTTAAAAGTGAATCCCAAGAAAAACTCATTGAATTTGGGTAGCTGTACAAAGCTAGCAGCTAGATTCTGTGGTCCATTTGACATCTTGGACAGAATGGGGCCAGTTGCATACATGCTTGCATTTCCTCTTTCCATGAATATGCACAATGCATTTCATGTTTCTTTGTTGAAAATGTATATACATGATCCTAACCATGTTATTGATTGGAATTTGATTCAGGTAGAGCCAGAGAGATACTTTCAAGTACAACCAGTGCGCATATTGGACATAAAAGTTAAAATTCTCTGGAATCGAGATAGAGAGATGGAAAAAGTTTAGTGGACCTGCTACAGTCTTGAAGATGCTACTTAGGAGCATGAGGAGTACCCACAACTTTTCGAATAAATTTTGAAATTTTTATTTTTGTTTAGTATATGTACCAAGGACAACGCCAAAATAAAGGGGAGGGGAATGCAATACCCCGGTTTTGAGTCCCCATATGAAATAATGTTTTTTTTTTTTATTTGATGAAAGGTCGGAGTGCCCAAACAATTAAAGAGGCTAGTGTTCCTAGGAAATGTAATGATATGATCATTATTAATAATAAAGTACATATATGGTTGAAAGACGTGCAAGGACAAGAGTTATAGGGGGCTATGATTCCATGAGAGAGGGGGCTTAAAGGGATAAGCCATTTTATCATATTCTATTTACTCATAATTGTTGTAATTGAGAGAATTGGTTACATGAGCTTCTTGGGGAAGGCCATATGGTTCTTGATTTGAAAGTAAATATATAAACCCATCTTGTGGGTTGTTTGGGGGTTTTTCTTCACCCACTCTATTCATTCATTATTCATTGTTCACACTCTCCATTATGTTCACTTTTCCACTCATTCATTCTTGTTTTTAGAATGGGACATGGGGGTGAATTATTGAGGAGGAAGCCATTGTTTGTTGGTTGTAGCAATGACTAATGTGTTCCAACCATGAATTTGTGGCTGCATGTATGAGATGTATTGACATGTGTTGAATTTTATTCACAATTGCGAGTCTTGAGAGTCCCAACAAATAGATTCTTGACTAGATGCATTGGAGCCGTGGAAGAAGGTGGACAACCCGAGGGACTATGTTGTAGAGAATGGAGTCCATTCTCTTTGGTTGTGCAGGCTGACATAGAAAAGAGTTGGTGTACTTGGGATTGTTTTGTGTTGAGAAACCTATGAGAGCTTGAGTGTTGACTGGTTTGGGGAGTTGAGTGATACCCTGGAACCATCCTTGTGGATTCATAGCCCTAGCTTAGGGGTGACATTATTGTTGAGACTTGGAACAATATTGTCTACGGTTGGGTGGAACGTCCTTGGTCTACAGCTCGTTGGTGAACCATTTTCTTAAAGATAACTTCTCTCTATCATGTGTTTCTCTACTTATATATTTATTTCTGTTGTGTATTAATTATTATCTCTTAAATTCGTACTGTAACATGCATGCTTGATGGTTATTGTTGTGCATGGCGTGTTTAGACATTTTGTTAAGTGGTAGCATGAATATTGATTACTGCATGTGTTGTTATCATGTTTCTTTCATGCTTCTTTAATAATTAAATGGTATCAGAATTCAAAATCAGTTTCAAACATAGTGTTTGAGGTAGTGTGTCCGGCTCGGGGGTGGTTGAGTATGTTACTAGGGACAAACAAAGGAGATAATCCAACTCCTCCAAACCATAGACTAGAGCAGCCAAAATTACTTGCCTAATTCTTTATTTCATAGGAACTGAAAATGTCAATAACCTTCTCCACTTAAATTACAAAACTTAACTCTTTCTTAGAACCATCAATTTCAAATCCTAAAAAAGTACTCAACTCTTTCCTCCTATTTTAGGAAGAAGAGAATATATTTCCTAGGTCTTCTTTTTCAAGTTAGCCTCCTCCCTAACACTAGGGAGTCTTGGCCTAACTTTTTTCTATCTTGTTCCCTCACCTTCCACATTCTTGGGAGTAAGTTTACACTTGTCCTCATGGACAACATTTACCCTGGTGGTTTTTATCTTTTTTTTCACTTTTCCCATGGAATAAAGAATAACTCTTTTAATAATTGGATTCTCTCATCAATTTGTCTCTAGTAAAATAAAATAAATATAATTAAAATAGTATTTACACGAATATTTCTCATCATMAAAATGTTTATGATGACATAACATTAACTTGAAACTTTTTCAATATAAAAATCCAAATTTATTTAAATATTTTAAAATGGAGAGATATTACASAACCCTTTTCTGACAACTACCTTGGGCATAATTAATTGGTCTTGTCTTTTTTTCCCGATAGAAATTACTCGATTTATATTAGAGATGTAAATCATTTACAATCACTGTATCCAGTCTAGCTCAAACAGCCATTACAATTCGTCCGGGAGACCCAGCCGGGTTTGAACTCAAGACCTCCTCCCAACACTTGGAGAAAGGTGCTTGTCTTGCCAGTCGCGCTGTCTCACGGGACTTAATTGGTCTTGTCTTAATCACCCGCCATATGATGTCAACAACTTGAATTGTTTACAATAATTTAAAGTTTAAATTTCAMATGTCATAGACCCTCAATTGCATTAATTAATCAACAAAAAWTAKGTTCACCATAATAAAACGTACATGTAAGGATTCTCCCATTTCGTCMAAAGGTCTTAGCATCGCATCAATTGATATGCATTTGCATACTGCAATGAATTGCATTAATTCATACTTGCAGGTGCGTCGAGAGATTACGCCTTTGGGATATGGTACACTACCATTCCTAATTCCCCTGCTGTGTGGTATTTCTCTTTGTTTTTATATGGGGTCGAGGACTGAAGGTAGAAGCAGCACAAGTCTCCTCACTAGAGGTCAATTTCGTTCTCAAACCGACTGATTCAATATACAATATATTTGTTGAGGGATTTATACCTGCAGGTGCGCCTAGATCTTACACCTTTGGGATTTGGTACGCTACCATTCCTAATTCCCCTGTTCTGTGGCTTTCCAACAAAGACCATCATGTAGGTAAAAACTCTTCTCTAGTGCTCACCTAGAAGGAGAACATGGCTCTATCTACTTTAGATGGAACTGTGGTCTGAGCCACAACTCTAATTTCTTCCTTTTTGGGAAGGGTGGGTTTATAGAGGAAGATTATATGTAATCACGATAATGGAACGGAAAGGAATAGTGGTATTTTAGTTAGACAATTGTAATCATAACAAGGGGGAGTTGCAGAGCAACAAGTCCTTACCGAAAACTTAGCTGAAAGCGCGGCCTGGGTGTAATTTTGCTTATGATTCAAGGATGTAGTTACTCCGGAACCCTACTGAAATCCAGTTATTTGACAGATTAAATAACAGTGAAAGCGACCGGGGTGTAATTTTTCTTATGATCCAAGGATGTAGTTACTCCAGAACCCTACTGAAATCCAATTATTTGACAAAGTGGATATTCTAGTCCTTTACATTTATCTAAATTAAAATAAAATATTATATAGGTGTGTACTGAAAAGTTAACCTTTATGCAAGTTGTTATACATGTTTATAAATAACTATTATAGTTAAAAAAAAATAGATGTACAAATAAAAGCAAAAAAAAAAACCCTCACACCTAATAGTACCCAGACAATATTGCAAACTTGGAGAAAATAATGCAGATTTTAGAACGAACTTCGATTTGATATTGATTTTTTATATCACTGTGATTCAATTTTGAATTCATGTGAATTAAAATAGATGTTTAACTTTAGAAGGTGAGTTGTAGAAAACAAATAAGCTTTTAGGCTCAAAGAACAAAAAAAAACAAATTTGATATTGATTTTTGATACATATGTTAAATTTAGTAACATTTAATTGCTATTGATAAATTTAGTATTTTGATATAAGTGTGAAATCTAATGGTTTATATTTAGTTTGAGGTTATTCCATAATTAAAATTAACTTTTAACTTTACAAGGTGAGTTGTAACTAAGCCAAGCTCTTAACATGAAAAGTAAAAAACTAATTGTTCTTAGTACACTTAATTTATGTTAATTTTTTATATAAGTGTCCAATTTAATAGTTTGCATTTTTTTAACGTAATGTGCTATGTTTGAAATGCAAGCTCAATTTTTGAAATGCAAGGTCACATACATGGCTCCCAAATGACTTAGCCATCCTTCCTCGGGACAGATCTTGACGCTTCACAAGAGCAAATAAAACAATATTATTTGCTCCAAAGGGACTACTGCCATTGCTTTCTATTTTTTGTCTTATTGAAGCTGTGTTTCAATAGTTTCGTCTAACATCAAATAATGCATGAGAACACGTCCAGAGCATGAAGAGATGCCATTAGAGAACGTTAATCATCCGTTCATGGGGCTTTGCTACTGTTGGATGCATTTCTTGGGAGAAATGAAGCCTGTGATATCCTGTGTGGAGGTGGAAACATGGTAATTATTGGAAGCATTTTTGCATCCATATTCACTTCATTAAAAATATGTTATTTAATAATATTAAAAAAAAACACACATTTGGGTATGCAAACGTCGATTTCATTATGTTTGGCACGTTGGCAGAAGTGAGTTTCTAACAATTCGTGAGGAGCAAATAAATACTTCGTTTGAAATAAAAAAGAACTAAAAAAACATGCACAAATAGTTGGTAAAAAGGAAATGTCTTTAAATGCTTAAAAAATACCTTTACCTTTATATATCTATAGAACGTATAATCCAAAAGAAAATCAGAATCCCAAACTCTAAACAAAGAGCTAAGAGCTTTTTAATAACTAACACATAACACAGGATGTGGCTTGGTTACAAATAAAAAGGCAGACGAGCTTTTCACTTTTTTCCTAATAACTAAACAAAATAAAACTTGCCCAAAATTACTTTGAAATCTGCTCCGTGAAAAGGAGATAGCATACCAATATCTCAGAAAGATGAAGATATTCAACACCTCTGTCGTCTATTGATTTCGAAACCTCGACTTTGGCCAAGACAACTCTGCCTCCTCTTGATGTGCTCAGAGATCTGGCAATGGCTTGGTTGTAAGTGCGTGTGGCATAGATTTGAAGATCAAACACCCTCTCAGGCCTGTAATACAAAGTGTTAATGGATCTGGTAGCATTCTTGGTCAAGGAATGCATCATTGGTCATCTAAAGAATAAACCCTTCGTCCGTTGTTTCCTTACAATTCGTGAGGCCGCTGAGCATAGAGGCCCGTCGGACGAGCTAGGTGCTTTGCCAGACGAACTGGACGTGTTGGACGTTTGTTGTATGAGTTGGGCGAGTTGCTGGACTCGCTGGGTGTTTCAATCTCTTTTATTAATTTCACATTTCCTTTTCATCCAGGTTCCTGATTCAAGCTTGAATGCACATGATTTAGCTATCCCGGCAAATGGAAAGCATTGTGATGTTATACAGGGAGTCATGGCCATCTAGGTATAACAATATTGTGATCTCGTTTAACGGGTATGCGCTATGTATATTTCTTTCTATGAAACCCGAATGATTAGTAAGTTAATATAAAGTGTAACATATGCCTTTTTATGCAGATAAGTAACAGGAATAAGAAGCATTACTAAGGGACACGGCTATAGCCAGAGAAAAAGGATAAGGTGTTAATTGTGCATACATTAGGTGGTTGGTGAACGTCGAAAGGA